>CAUYQV010176875.1:0-65413 GCA_963574575.1 Galagoides demidoff | reverse complement strand
ATGTATCCAGTGGAAAAAGCTTCCTATTGTCCATGCTTTGTTAACTTCTGATGATCAGTTCAGATTCACTCACCAATTATAGAAAGTGTGCTGATGTTGTTGGTGATAAAAATTTCAGCATTTCGTTAGCTCGTTACAGCTTTGGTTTTTCTTTTTCTTTGTGTTTTTGAGACAGAGTGTCATTCTGTGCCCTGGGCAGAGTGCTATGCTGTCCTAGCTCACAGCAACTTCAAACTCTTGGGCTTACAAGATTGTCTAGCCTTAGCCTACTGCGTAGCTGGGACTACTGGTGCCCACCACAAAGCCTGGCTAATTTTTCTGTTTTTAGTAGAGACAAGGTCTTTCTCTTGCTCAGGCTGGTCTGCAACTCCTGAGCCTGCCATGGCCTCCTAGAGGGCTAGGATCGCAGGTGTGAGCCACAGTGCCGGGCCCTATATCTCTGCCTTCACAATGTTGGTCAGTTGTTTGGCAAACTAACGAAGGCTAGTCAGTTTAAAGGACTATTCTTCCCTGTGCTTTCAGCAAGTGGATCTAAAACCTGCTGAAATTCTTTATTTCAAACATTTTTTAACAGGCAAGCAGATGTTTCCAAATGTAAGTGTACATGGTATCCATGGGGATTTCATTTGCTTAGAGTATATTACCTTGAAAAGAAAGATTAAATAGTTTATAATTTTTCCAAACCATCTACTAAATAACAGTCTACTAGAAGGTGGCAAATTTGGATTTCTTTCCTTATAAGAGAATACTATTAAATCTTTAAATCTGAATCTTTTTTAGTACTTTACATGAGAAAAAAAATAGTAAAACTTCCTGTAGTACAAATGAAGCTTGTAGTCACTGTTCCTATCCTTACAGAGGATGTTAAAAATTTATTATAGATTTCACTTGTTTGCTTTTTAGTGTTTTTAAAGTAGCCAATAGCACTTGATGCCCTTTTTGCTTCAATTTTCCTTCCACATTTCATTATCCAGGATGCTGTATCTTGGTAATGTAATGCCAAGATCCACTTCATCATTGGTTACACTAACAGATGATGATTCTTTCCACAATGTATCACTTTTATTAAATGTCATATACCATTCACAACATATCTTCTTTTTTGTATCTTTTTATTAGCTCCAAATATGTTTTCCATAAGCTTAAAGAGGATAAAAACTTTTGTTTTTGTATCTACAATGAGCAGCCTTCCAAAATTACATAATTTGATGTACTAATATTTCTACTCTTTAGAAATGTTCTCCATGCGACTTTCTCCTCAAAAAGTTTACTGGCAAAGGAATTCCTTTTGTTACCAAGTGTTTTCTAGGAATCACTTCAATCATTTTCTTGACCAGGTCAGAAGAAATCTGTTTCCCTAATGGTATGGTTTCATTTCATTATTTTATTATTTCATTTTTAAGGTAGAAATTACAAACAATACTTTAAAATATTAGTTAACTTGGGAATTTGTTGTCAAATAATGGTGTGTCGCGAGTTTTGACATTACTGGAAATGTGGCCGAAGTTTGTCATTATTAATAAAATCTTCAATTTTAAAATGTCTTTCGCACTATGAAGCCTGAAGATATTGACAAATAAATACATTGCATTCCTAACACTTAGTACACAAGTTGAACTTGGCATACTTACTTATTCTACTTGGTACATATGATATTTTGAGGGAATATTAGGATTTAATCAATGCAAATTTCAAAGCTCAAAATATAGTAATTAGTAATAGTTTATGTGAATTATAATTCTAATATTCTCTAATCTCATTTTTGGTGAATTTCTTATTACATATGACTAAGTTGTCATTTTCTGCTACCCCTCAATATAACTGAAAAAGAGTTTGTGCTGGGAAGAGGACCAGCAGCCTTGCCAGTTTCCTTTTTCTCATATCTTTGCACACTTTGTCTCATCTTCAGCCCTGGATTTCTTCAAAGTTTTCAGGCTATATATTTGTTTTGTGAAAGCCTAGTCTATTACATAATGCTGCAATCTCTGTATCTATGCACGGCGAAACCCCAATGTGTGACGCAAGAGAAAATGAAGGAAAGAGTAGCCTATGCCTTTGCATTGACCAAATCCTGAGTTTCCCTCAGGATGGCATATCTTCCCAATGGACTGAAACTTCCAGTATCAGTTGGTACATTGAATATTGGTAAAGTTTAATATATTTCTTATTTCCTACATAAACTATATGAGTGAAAACTCATGTATACGTGAAACACCTGGAGAACACCTTGCAGATTCTGACACAGTAGGCCTTGAGAGCCAGCATTTTACATGCTCCTAGATGACTTGCAGACTATTGATCCCACAACCACACTTGAAATAATGTCTTGCAACACAGTGCATCTTCTTACAAACACATTAGGAAGCTTGTTTTCAACTTGAAGACAGCTGTAAATAATGGGGTATCGTTTAAGGGTGTTCTAAGAGACAAAATAAAAATCGAGTTTATCTTAAGCCCCAAAGACTGAGATACCAATTACTAAGCTATTGCAGTAGTGAGATAAAAAGGGTTAGTCTTAGCATTGTTAATGGAAATGAAAAACAGTGGACAGATACTAAGACAAATATCAAATGTATTACTATGACTGAATGAAAACTGTTGATATGGGAAAACTTGTAGTTATTGGTGTTTAAAATGTTGTAATTTATTTGTCTTTTTAGAAATGGGGTCTTGCACCCTTACACAAGCTGTAGCGTAGTGGTGCAATCACAGCTCATTGCAGCCCGGAACTCCTGGGCTTATGGGATCTTTCTTTATCAACCTCTGGATTATCTGGACTACAGGCACGCACCACCATGCATAACTTTTGTTATTTTTCTTATTTCATTTGTTTTGGAGATGGGGGTCTCACTATATTGCCCAGGCTTGTCTCAAACCCCTGGCTCTAAGTACTCTTCCTGCCTCTACCTTAGAATAGTTGGGATGATAGGTATAGTTGCACTATAGGCCGTGCACCTGCTTTATAATTATTGTTTTGAGATGCTCTTCTGTCCTTTATTTAAAGTAATAGAAATATCAAATGTACTTCTGAGTAAATTAGAAAATTATAAAGAACATATTAGTGTCTTTCACTTTCTGGAAACATAACACCGTCATTTGGTATTTCACATCTATTCATTGTGCTAAATTGTTTAACAGCTTTTATCAACTATTTTATCATTTTGGCCCCCAAATGAATTTTGAGAAAAAGTAATAAATGAATGTATACCTTGCAATGAGTGTTCCGTAAGTGGTGTATTTATTAACATATTAGATCATTGTTTTGAGATCTTCATTTCTCTATTGTGATTGTTATTATTAAAGATTATTAAGGCATCTGTCTACGTGCAGACCTTAGGCGAAAACAGATTTCATGCTCTCATGGTAGGAGAAAAGCAATGAAGAAAAAGGATTGATGAAAAATATAATGACCTAGAAGTGAAGGTAAATGAGAGGAAGAAAGGCAGGAGATGCTGGAAAGGGAAGTTCAAGAGAGTTGAAAATGAATACTCGGTGAAATTGGCAACAATCTCAGTGATGCAGCCTCACAAACACGTATGCCCTGCCTGCTCACGGCTGATACAATGACAGGACAGTCTTCCCCCTGCCAGTTGTAGCCTACACTTTCATTAGAAAGGTGCTTATGATGTGACACAATATCAACACTAGGAGCTCAAAATGTGAAAATAGCTTGGATGCCTCTAAAGTGAGCCTAGGAACTGTGGCTGCCCAACAGCGGCGGGTGTGTCCTATAGGTCTTGGCAGAACTCTAGCAGCCTTGTTTTCATTGAGAGAGAGAGAGACTGGGATCAGGCTGAGGAATTGTTCTTGGGAGACCGAAAGGGTAATCTAACAAACATGAGACTCACTGGGCTCGGAATATTTATGTTTTATGATTCCCAAGTTAGTAATATTTTCTTCAGACTCTGGAAGACAATATAAGAGGGAAATAAGTTAATTTCAGCACTACCCATACACTGCTCAGGAGTCATATGGTACACACAGATAAAACAGCCAACGTGGAAAAAATGTCTGTCTAAATTGCTTTTCTCCTTGATTCAGGTATGCCATAGGGGAGTCACAATCCATTTAGAATATGAACACAATCACTGTCCACCACGATCAATTTAGTGCAAAGGAGGAAAGGGAATCATTAGAGTGCAGAAAATCAATTCTGGGCATCTGTCTACATGCAGACCTTAGGCGAAAACAGATTGAATAACAAAAAGTAGACAAAAGGGAAATCCCAGATTTCAATGTGCACTTCTTTGGTGCTGTTCCTATTAGGTGACTAATGAACCTTTCATTTTGAATTAGTGTATTTTACAGCTGCACCTAATCATTGTTTCTGTGGCCTAAAACTGTGATGTGTGTCAGAGCTGCAGATGAGGTGAGGCGTGATGGATTGTCATTGTCAAATTTTTAATAGAAAAGTTCATTTTCTATTAGAAATATAAAACAAAATATTTTATTCATAGCTCCCTTTTCAACTCTGGTTCCAGCTGCCCAAATGGACTATATCATTAAATGCTGCCCAACTTTGCCAAATGATGGAGGGCATTTGACACTATGTATATTAAACTCTAACTCTAGCCTTAAGGGAAACTATTTCATATCATCTTGTTTTTCTATAAAACAAAAGTAAATTTTTTTTGAAATAACGTTAAATAATGCAAGTGTGATCATCACAATGAAAGAAGAACACTTCAAATTTGGAGGCTTTATTTCTGTTGGGATATTAACTAATTATAACTTTGTTTCTGTTGGGATATTAACTAATGAACAACTCAAATTAGCAGGCTTTGTTTCTGTTGGGATATTAACTGTTGTCATTTCTAAGTCATTTTCAATAGATTTGTAATATACGTATGTTAAATGTTGAAATATACATATATTAAATGTATACGTATATTAAATATATGTATATGTAAAAGTAAATGTTGAAACAATATTAATTATTATGTGAATGTTACTTTCTTTGCATTATTATTATTGCTTAATATTTAGTTGCAGCAATCATCTGATTTCTTTTCTGAATGTATTTATCTTCTTTCTTTATGAGGTTTTTCTTCTCAGTCCTTATGTTAAATATTATTATTGTCATTAAATTTAGCCTTTTTAATTCTGTGATGGCAAAAGTGGAAACCTAATATACACATGTATAAGTAAGAAAAATAAATTAAAAAAATTATTATTATTGCCTTTTTATAGATGATTAAAATTGAGATACACAGAGGTTTAATAATTTACTTAAGGAATCCTGGTAGATATGTACTGAAGCCACTATGTGGTTAAGGGAAAGCTAGAGATTTGCCCCACCAAGTCAGATAACTGCTTTAAATTTTTAAACCCATACTATATGTATAAACTTGATGCCCATTGTATGCCCATATATAAATATATGATTGATGGTCTTACAATTAAATAAACTATTAAACCTAAAAATAAATTCTCATTTTAAAATTCAGTTTCCTTAGATGTCTGTAATAAATTAAAACTCTTTTTTTTCCCTACCCAGTGTCACACTCAAAATATCAAACTTTAGGCTTGAATTATACATTGTTTTGATGGAAAGGTAAATTACATATGCACACACACGTATGTATATCACCACTCCTCTGTGATGGTACCTTGGTACCACCACATTTTCATAATTTCATCTTTGCCTAGGTTTTGATCCATATTAACATCCTATATGATCAGTTGTAAGCAATAAAGGCAATGCAGAGCTCCCTGCTGTCAATACTGCAGAGTCTGGGCAGAGGAGAGTTACCTTGAAATGCTTAAGATATATGTCTAATATTGGTTTAGCATATGCAAAAAAAAAAAAAAAAGCTTAGCTGCTGGAAGATTTTGTGGTATGTTGATTCTATACTTCTATACTAGAAATTGTTATAGTTTAGCTCCTGAACAATATTCAGTCTCACATGCCATATCATGTCCTATCTCATTAAATGGCAGCTCCATTCTTTGTACTTAGGCAAGAAACCTCAGGGTGAAGCTTGACCTCTCTCTTACTCTGCTATCCCATGTTTATCCTTTTAGTAAGTCATATGAGCTCAATTTTTGAAATGTATCTACAACCCCATAGTTTCTCACTACCTTCACTCCCATTATTTATAAGAAGAAACCCAAAAGCAGTAAGGGTGGAATCAAGGAGATCAGTTAGAAGGCTAGTGCAGCAAGCTAGTGCACACAATCCTCCCATAGCTCAGAGTCAAATCCGGTCTTTAATGTATTTATGGTCTGGCCCAGTTACCTCTTGCCTGACCTTATTGTCTCCAGATCTTCCTGCTCATTCTGCTTCAGCCCCGCTTATCTTGTTAGGATTGAAACAAAGTAGTTATGCTACAGAACCCTTGAACTTTACTGTTCTTTCTGGAAATGTTCCTCCCTGACATAGATACATGACCAGCTTCCTTATCTCCTAAATAGTGTCACTCCAATGAGAACCCTCTGGTCAGAGGTCTAAATTAAATTGCAAAACCAATCAATCAATAAACCAATAAATAATAGCAACATTTTCCATTTGCTTATCTGTTTTTCTTCTTGGTACTTGTTATTATCTAACATCCTATTTACCGTACTCATTTATCTAGTAGTTAATTTCACACCTCCTCTCTCAAAATGAAAGCTCTGTAAAAGAAAAAAAATTTAATTGCTCTATGGTAAATGTTTTGAATAGTAACTGACACAAAGTAGATATTCAATCAATATTTGTTGAGGAAATGAATTAGTTTATTTTGAAAAGCTAATTTGCAACAATGGAAAATAAACAGGCTTCCTTGCTGAATTTATTTTGTGTTTAATTGAAAATGTAACTACAGTGTTTGGAGATGATAAAAACAACAATCATATGAATATTATAAGAGAGATTTAGCATATGTGAAAGCATTTTATACTTTTATTTTTAAGTTTTTTATTTCAATAAATTTAAGGAATACAAGTTGTTTTTGTTACATGGATAAATTGTACAGTCATGAAGTCTGGGCTTTTAATGTTTTCATTACCTGAATAGTGTACATGAATACACTGGGCAATTTTTCATCCCTCACTCTCCTTCTGTTCTTTCCCTGCTAAGTCTCCAATGTTTTATGATGCACCTCTGTATGGCCACGCATAGTCAGAGCTTTGCTCCCACTTATGAGAACAGACGGTATTTGGTTTTCTATTCCTGAGGTACTTCACTTAGGATAATGGCCCTCTGTTCTGTCTAAATTACTGCAACAGACATCTATTTCACTCTTTTTCATGGCTGAGTAGAGTTCCACTTGTCAGTTGATGAGCCCTTAAGTTGATTTGATGTCTTTGCACTTAATTGTGTTGCTATAAATGTACAAGTGCAGATGTCCTTTAGATATGATGACTTATTTTACTTTGGATCAATAGGTAAAAACATTTTGGTCTTCCTGATCAGTACTTTAAATTCAAATTCTTTGCATATCTAAATATAAAATGAAGAACAGCTTCAAGTTGTTGAGGTCTGATGGAGAAAGTGCATCTAAATGATAAATAAAAGTAGCAAGGAGAGAAAAGTATGCTACTGGGGAATGTAAATTAGAAAGAAAACAAAATATTCATAAACCTTGGGCAAATCACTTACTTTCTGTGGATCAAACTTTCCACATTTTTAGTGAGTATATTGAAATCAATCACTTCTTAAACCCTTTACAGCCCAAAGATGATATAAATTTGATGAATTATAAATGTGTTGTTGTTTAAATTATATGCATATGACAGAGGAAGTATTAGCACTTCACACACTATTTTATTAAAAAAATAAGTTTATTGAATTCCTATTGTGCATGAAGAGAAGATGACCATGTTATATGGTGTCATTAAGTTTAGCCTTTGACTAAGAAGGTGTTAATAAACACAATATATAATAAGGAGGTAAATCCTTAAAAAAAAAAAAAAAGAGGGTGGAATCCAGAGAATGTAGGTGGAGGGAGTTTATTCTTATTTGGAAGGCACATTGTAAAAATTAGAACTGGAGATGAAAATTTAAGGGATTCTGTTTTGATGACTTGTTCACTTTCTGAATTTTGAGATGAGGTCAGATACTGAAGGTGACGGTCAGAAGGGGAAATGATTTGACATTTTCCTGGTAGAGAATAGATATGTGAGTTGAACAGGAAGACAAAACAGGATTTCTGGGAGCATTGGTGACAAACCTATTGATGTTTGAGATCATGTGTTTATATAGTGCCCTCTATCAGCATGGTAGGGCTACTGCAGTACACTTAGGGGACATGGCCTCTATCTACCCTTTTAATCTATAAGGTCCCAATGGAATGGAAAAACCAGTGTGTTCTGAATCAGTAAGTGAGATTTCCAGAGGAATGGTTTTGAAATAAAAAATCTTATCATGTAAAATGTGGAACAGATGTGGTTTGTGATCTGGTCTTGTGGCCATCACGCTACATGACTGTACAGTTGAGGAGGAGAAAATAACTCACTGGGCAACTGAAAAGTGAAAGGAATGAGTGATCTAGGTGTTAGATCTCGACATGGAAGTCACTTAGATGATGGCAAGACATGGGTGGACAAAACTGATTCAGTTATGCAAATTTTCAATGCATGGGAATGAGTTTAATTAGGAGAGCAGAAGAACAACTGTCATCAGAAGATGACCAAACAGACTGAAGTTCAAACACATGTGAGTTTATGAAAGTAAGTGGAAGGCTAATGACTAACAGACAGTACGGAGAAACTATCAGGACAGCAAGGGATCACACCTCCAGATACTGAGGTTCACGAGAATAGGAAAAAGAATTTGCTTGAGAGACTTGAGGGAAAACCAAAGACTTCATGAGAGACCTGGTTGCAATTAAGGCAGGAAAATGCAATAAACTTGGGGAAGAGAATTAAGAAGTAGAGAAGTTCCCTAACCAGGCTTTGTGTAAGTGACCAAAAGGTTTATCTTTTCTGGGAAATAAAAGATGTGATACTTGGCCTTCTGTGGACTTTCTAAGAAGAGAATGCGCATGCATACAAACACACAGGTTATTGTTTGTATGGAAAATATATAGCCCAGCTCTTCTCAGTAACAGCTATAAAATTCTTCCATAAATATAAAGTAATAGATTTATTTTTCATAATTCTCCCTATTTTAACATTATCTATGTTTAAACCTTCTGAGACAGAAAAGGAAATTTGTAATATAATTCAAAGTTAAAACTGCCTACATTTTATTTTGTCTTATTTGGCCAAAATCAGAGGCAAATATGCTTCCAGAATATATTGTATTATTTGTTCAAAACCTATTTTAGAGCTCTTTGAGTTACTTTTTTATAGGGACTGTGGATTATGTGACAATATCTCATTAGTAATTAATAATTCTTTGGTCAATTCCTTATCATAATAAATGTTCTCACTAGATTATGTTATATCAGGACCTATTGACTAAAGCAATTTAGGCAAAGATTGATGATTTAATAATAATGTGGTTAATGTCATAATTATATGTGTTTTTTAATGGTAGACCCTAGCTTGTATGTCTTCCAGCTGGCACCATGGAATTCAACTTTCAAATGATTTGTAAAAACTACAGAATGTCAGGTGACGCCTGTGGCTCAAAGGAATAAGGCGCTGGCCCCATATGCCAGAGGTGGCAGGTTCAAACCCAGCCCCAGCCAAAAACTGAAAACAAAACAAAACAAAACAAAACAAAACAAAACAAAAAAAAACAAAACTAGAGAATGTACCAGTATTGAAACTACAAAAATTTAGTAAGTTATTGCAAAATGTGAGAATTTTCTATATCAGATCATACAAATAATTTAAATAATTAGTTCAAAATTTGCATACATATATCTGTGTAGGTAGGTTAAGCAATTTTGGTAATGGAGACAACATTTAAATGTGTTAAGTTATTTTGAGCTTCTCTATGTTCAAAAAACACCCTACATAAAGAAGCGTACAGGTTCCGTGGGTGGGGAGCAGGCTTTATATACCAAGGACAGTTGGGTTTGAACCCGGTCCCGGCCAAACTGTGACAAAAATAGCCAGGCGTTGTGGCTGGCACCTGTAGTCCTATATTCTTGGGAGGCTGAGGCAGGAGAATTACCTAAGCCCAGGAGTTGGAGGTTGCTGTGAGCTGTAATGCCACAGCACTCTACCGAGGGTGGTTAAGTGAGACTCTGTCTCTAAAAAAAAGAAAAAGAAGCATACAAATTGTATTGTGCAAATACAAGTTTTCTGATCCTTCTATAATTTTGCATTTTCTATGCTGTATATCAAAGAAAATTAATAGGCCCTCAAGAGAAGTTGCAGCATGCGCTGTACAAATTTGTGTTTAGGCTCGGGTCCAAATAATTTACATTTCCTCTTAAGCAAATTACTTCCACAATGCAGATTTATTGTTGGTAATCTTTGATAACACATAGAGAATAAAGTTTCAAGAGTAGCATTTGTCTCTAATCACATAGGTAGAACATTTGTGTTTTGGAAATTGTAGACTGGACAAAGATTTCAGAAGAGATTATCCAGAAGGAACTCTGAAAACCCTTCAGAAGACTAAGACAGAAAGCATTCGAAGATGTGTATCTGGGGTCCCTGATGGAAAAGTGCTAGTTAAGACATAGAACTTTGGGACAGCTAGAGACATAAACAATATCTCATGTCCATTTCTTAGTTTGAAACCAAATAAAAAAAGATAAGAGTCAGACAGAGAGCAATAGAAGTAACAGCTTTATAGATGAAGAAAAATATGGCTGCATTGGGCTCCCTAATACTTTGCTGTGGAATTAGACTTCTCCAGAGAGGTAGAAAACAGGTCAGAATTCGCATCTTGATGAAAGACTGGTTCCAAGAAAGAAAATGAGAAAGGGGCTTTGCTGGCATTGTTCAGTTCCTTCTCTTAAATTCAGTCCTTTCTCCATGGAGAACAAGAGTGTGGTGGTGGCAGGAGGGACGGGGGAGTAGGAGTGTAATTACGGTGGAAGTCCCTCCGTGTAGAAGCAGAAGGTTAGAGAGAGAAAATGTGCTGCAGCAAGTGCAGAGGAGATTCCTAAGGAAGAGAAGAAGAAAGACAGCTTAGGGGAGAACCTGGTGCATGTAGTTTAATATTAAAAGGACAGGGTGGAGGACAGACTCCACAGAGAGCTGCTTTGACACCCACTTCCGGCTGACAGCTATCACCTTTATTGTTTTATATGGTTCCTACAGTCAGACCATTGGAATTAGTCACGTTTGGGGCTCAGTGTATTAAGGCAATTAGCACTAGATTTGCAAATGATCAGTGTTTAATAAATGTTAGCTTCCTTTCCTATCCATTTTCCAAGAAAAATTATTAGGAAATGGTAGTTATGGGGAAGCGAACTGTTTTTGCAAAGAAGAGATTTGAAGAACGGGTCCTGAGTGCCTCTGAGAGGGTATTGTTATGTTTTTGCTTTCTGGGTTCTGTATTTATGTCCTTGTCTTCTGTTTGCATTATATATTTTTGTATTATTATTATTATTAAAAGAGAAATATAAGAGTTTTTGTTCAGAAGGACAAATAAGGCAGCTAAATAAATGAAAGGGATAGGAGTAAAGAAGAGATAGAGGAACAGAACCAATTTGGAGGATGTTACAGGCAAGCAGTAACATAACCTTAAATGAGATGAATGGCGATAAACAAGAATAATTAAAAAGTATGAGACATATAAAGAGTTAAAATGTATATTGTGTTCTCCAATAATTTTGTTGAAGAATTTAGTGAGAACACATTTTCCAGGGTCACAGCTGAGTTACAAGTCAAGAAGAAAGCCCAGAACCAGAGACTGAGAAATACAAAGTAGAAAAGCAGGAATCTGTGGCTTAAGGGAGCAGAGATGTCTTTAGGGGCCAGAGGGCAGCCTTAGTTGGATTTGTTTTGTTTCTCCATAGCATTCTGTATACGAGGTTGGAAAATTAAGTTTGTGAAGTCATCCTAGAAAAATGCAACATACCTCATTGCTGAATATCACTACGGTCATCTTCGAAGTACTCCCCTGGCCATCTGGGGAACGTAGTGATATTTAGAAATGAGCTATGTAGCGCTTTCTCTAGGATGACTTTGCAAACTCGTCAGTCTTCAAACCACAGTAGCTTCGGTGGTCATGTCAGAAAGAGTTCCAAATTTGCTTTGGACTAGGCGCTGACATTGGTGCATAGCTTCCCTAGGAGAGTACCTTGAAGGTGACCATAGCGATATTCAGCAATGAAGGATGTAGCAATTTTTCTAGGATAAGTTGGTTGACTTAATTGTCTGACTTCATGTTCCCAATACCATCCTTGAATCCCTACGCTGTAATTCTTGTTTACTTGCTAATCTCTATTTCATTATTATAATCTGCTGTATAATGACAAGAGTGATGAATTAAACATAGCACTTGGGGACTAGAAGAGTCACAGATAGCATTCAAGAAGGGTGAGGAGTTGGAGGAAAGATACCCCAGGCAGAGGGAAATACGTGTGCACATTCCTGCATGTGGAAGAGCATAACATACTGCAGGAAAGCAAGTAGGTTCCGTGTTAGTGTAGTGTGCTATTGAGGGTCTGGCATGCAGGCAGACATACCTTTTAGTCCCTCCCTAACTTATTTTTTTTCATCCTGATTAGTTGTCCTCATTTTGGAATCTTAGTAACTCCACGTCAGCCACTCCAGGATGCAGGGATTTTTCAGATTCCTATTTTCTGCTTTTGTAACTCTTTTCTTATGGGTACTGAACAAATAGAAATTTGATTTGTCTTCTATTATTTGCCAGCTGACTTTCACACAAGTAAGTGTTCCTTAGTTACTATTTTTCATCCATCTAGAAAGTGCAGAATGGGGAATCAGGGGTTAAAACAGATCCTTGTGGTATCTTAGGGCTGGTGAAGTAAGGGGAGGTGTTCTGGGATTATGTAGAAATTTTGAATCCAAGTATCTTTGATTCAAATAACATGTAGCTTGAATAAACAGCAAAGTAAGCTCCAAACAGGAGACTGTAAAAGATATAATTCCCAAATCAATATTCTATTGCTTTGAGAGACATACAGGAGGAAGAGAAAAAAATCTTAACAGCAGGTTGTGTAAGCATGTGAGTTTTATTTCATACACATCTCTTTCTAGCTAAACACTCTTTAACAGTTAAGCTGGATCAAGCCATTTACAAATAGAGACTTTAAAATCACGTTTAGCATTTTGTGTTTTTCTCTCTCTTTTTGAATTGCTATTGTACTATTTAATCAGCAAATAGTGAACTTACTTCATTTTGCTTTGGGGTGTCCTTATAGAATTACCTTCCTCATACAAACCGGGAGTCTCTGCTTTCTCCCAAGGGAAGCTTCATCATGATGTAATAAGGTGTTTCTCTGCTTTCAAAAGAAAACAATCAGTTTTTAACGTATTCAACTTAACTTGCATAAGTTCATATAGTTATCCATCCCTTGCAAATATAGTCTTTTCCCTTGATCAGTGAGTATCCAAATCCTGATCCAATTTTTACCGACCTGAAAGAGTCAAGTTATTCAACCCAATTCTCCTTTGCTATAAAGAATGAGCAAACCATGGAAGTCACTTGACCTAATGTGAGAGAAAATGAAAATGAGAATGGTGGAATGGTATGCCCTTCAGCTCTTACTTCTTCTTCTTCTTTTTTTTTTTTTTTTGTTGCAGTTTTGGCAGGGGCTAGGCTTAAACCCGCCACCCCCGGTATATGGGGCCAGCACCCTACTCCTTGAGTCACGGGTGCCACCCAGCTCCTACTTCTTATAATTATTCCTGAATTCACTCATCTGACCTTAATAAGCCTTTCCAATGGCCACACTCAAGAATGTGTTGTCATTTGCAAAGTTGGAATTCCTTACGTGCAGATGAGAAGGGTCTGGTGGGATGAGAAACACCGAGTGAGAGAAGGATAAAGAATACTCCATGTATACTGTGTTTTCTGGCAGGTTTAGTTAAATGGTATTTATTAACTCAGAATATTTCCATTATTTGGCTGTAATTTTGGCCAAACTTCTTTCATTCTGTGGAATTTTTAAATTAAGGAAATACTTTTTTGCTCTTGCTTATAAAAAGGGGGTAGGGGTGAAAAAGTGTCTAATTTTGCCATCATTGGTGTATCCTACTAGAATAAGGTTAGGGTAATTTATTCACATAGGAGACACGCATTGTTTTCCACTAATTCAGTCAAATGCTATTAGAAGATTGTCCAGACTTTTCCTTGTATTCTGGTATACCTGTGTAGGCCTCCATGAGTAATCAGCTGATGGGGCAGAATGACAGTAAATTGAGACCTCATTCTCAGGGCATGGATGAGTGGGAGTCTTATTTATGACAGAGAGATTAGCAATCAATTCATTTTCTTCTGAACTAGTAGTCATCATGTAACATGATATGTTCTTTCTAAGCTAACAGAACCATTTAGAAAGGAAGAGATTATAAACATAAACGTAAACCCTATAAAGTGAGATCAGCTTTTATTTGTCTTTTTAACCTAGTTATTAGTTTATTCCTCATTCCTTCTGAGGAATGAGATGGAAACAGAATGCCACACCTGAAAGACTGAGCTCTGTATGCACTCGTCTGGCGTCTAACTGGTTCATCAGCAGTGTGCTATGCAGAACTGTGTTAATTAATGAGCCGCGGCTTTGGGGTGACAGATTAGGGCACTCTGTGTTTGGAAGAGTTAAAAAGATTATCTGTCCATTCAATCATTATTTGCATATGCAGGAGCACACAAAGATGAAAAATTGATCACAGGTAAGTAGAGATGTACTGTCATGGAAGTTACACAGAGGGAAAAATTGGCACTTAGCCCTAGGCTAAGATGTTCAAGTTGGAATAGATTTAAGTTCAACTAGGTTGTAGAATTATTTTCTGCTCTGTGTATGAATTATGACCTTTGCTTTGACTTAACATTTAAAGAAATTTTATTAGGAAATTGATGATTTCTACACAGGGAGCAGGAAACTTTTCTTCCTAAAACAACATACAGTCATCCACATATGTCATTTGTCATCTATTACTTGAAGGTGGGATTTGATGTTCGGATTAAGCAGAAAACAATAAATGCAAAGGATAAGATTGAGGAAGCAAATCTGAGACTCTGTACCACTGGGGCGACAAACACATCTGGGTAGTGGATACCTGAGATCTGGCCAATAGCTGTGCCCCTGGGAAATTAAAGTAACTACTGATATATTTTAGGGAAAAGTAACTAAAGTCTAGTGCTTAGATTAGTGGTTGTATTTGTGCTATATCAAAATGTTGACATTTTCTAGAGTTAAATATTTTCAGTAAAGGTTATTTTCTGTATGACTGTAAACTCCAAAGCAAAGTGGCATTTTATGTGATAAGAGAGGAAAAAGGTACACATCGCTTTTCCTGGTTTATTACATACTTACGGTTTACAAGCCCAAACACAACCCAGTAATGAATAATCTCTGGCTATAGTACACAACTAGTAGGATGTAATGTTTGTCTTTAATGCATAGAATCAGCCCATCATTCAGGAATGTAAGGAACAAGAAATGGACCTGTCACGTTGTATGATGCTGTCATCATTCTCTTTTGGTAAATTTATGGTTTTCACTATCCCCAGCAATCAGCTGCATGATAACTTGGAAACATACAGTTGGACATACATTCTGTGCTTTTCCCCTGTGCATATTTACCTGGTCTCTTGCATGAGGGCGTCTCTTCAATGTTTTTCTTTATGTGATGGCTTCTTAACTGGAAGGAAGGTTTCTGCTGAGTGTTTGTTTCTTTTTTGTTCAGTACTAGCTAGAAAACAGAAAAATAGGCTATTTATGGTACTAGAAGGAGAACTCCAAATAAAATAAGTGAGGATCTGAAAGATACTCTTGAGGCTTTTGTTGATATGGATGGTAAGTAACCAGTTCTTATCTCAGCAGTAAGGCAAAGCAATTGGCTTCTGACCACACATCTCTTGCTCTGCATGGTTGCCTATAGATGAAACTATATATAGAACAACACACCTGCCTGTTGTCTTGGAAATTACAGACTTCTACCAGTTCTCATTAGTAAATAGTTGGCTCTTTTCCCATTAAGAAAACCTTGTTTTCAAGGCTGGGGGTGGTGGCTCAGGCCAGTAATCTTAGCACTATGGGAGGCCGAGGCCTGTGGATTGCCTGAGCTCATAGGTTCAAGACTAGCCTGATCCAGAGCAAGACCTTGTCTCTAAAAATATCTGGGTGTTGTGGCAGGTGCCTGTAGTCCCAGCTACTTGGGAGGCTGAGGCAAGAGGATCACTTGAGCCCAAGAGTTTGAGGTTGCTGTGAGCTATGATGCTACGACACTCTACCAAGTCAACAAAGTAAGACTCTGTCTCCAAAAGAAAAAGAAAACCTTGTTTTCTTATATTGTAGCTTCACACTGATTACCTCACACAATCCTAATGATGATCTTACCAGATACCTAACAAGAATTCCACTTCCCTGACAAGGAAATTGAGGACATTAAAACATGTAAGTGCAAGTGTGTATTTATACATAAAGAAAAATAAATATAGGAATAGAGAGATAAAGTAATTTTTGTAAGTAGATAAATGTTATATTGAGCTTAAAGAAGTTTATGTGTTCCAGGCATGATGGGTCATGCCTATCACATTAGGAGGCTAAGGCAGGAGGATGGCTTGACATCAAGAGTTCAATACCCATATGAGCAAGAACAAGAACAAGACACCATCTCTATAAATAAATAAAAATTATCTGGAGGCAGTAGCTATGCCTGTAGCCTCAGCTACTCATCAGGCTGAGGCAGGAGGATCACTTGACCCAACAGTTTGAGGTTGCTGTGAGCCATACTGATTGCTGATGCCACTGTACTCTAGCCTGGGCAACAGAGTGAGACTCTATCTCCTAAAGGAAAAAAAAAAAAAAAAGATCAAAGCAGCATTTCAGAAACTTCACTTGGTAGGAATGTCACATTAACCTGGAAATGCTGGCATAATAATCAACAGAGGCCGTATTGGAACTTCGGTCTCTGTAGCTCCAAGAGAAGGCACTACCTGCTCTCCTACAAGCTCCATCCCTCACAGCACAGGGAATATATACTGGAGGACAAAAATTATGGTTTAAAATGACTGAGGCGTGAAATAATGAAGATTTTACCTGAGTGCTTAGCAAGATGCTTATATCACATTTTCTTTACTGATTAGTTTATATGACTTCAACTTGCTGGAACTTTTTAGCAATCATTATATAATAAAAGAAGGCAATATTAGGAATGTACTCATATCTCTATCTACAAAGGAAGTAAACTGTAACTAAGTAAACTTAGCTAGTTTTCTGTTTTAAAACTACTTAATAGACAAATTATTTAATGGATAAAAAATCATTTAGTACATATATTTTGTTTACTCTCTGAGAACCTTTTAATATATACATTATTTTATCAGATAAGGTAACAAATACAATTATTTGACAAGCATGATGGAATTAGATCCTGGAGCTTACTCTGATGAAGCTATTATCTATCTATCTGTCTATTTATTTTATTTCAATAGATTTAGGGGGCACAAGTGGTTTTGTGATACATGGATGAATTATGTAGTACACCCATCACCGGAATAGTGTACATTGTACCCAATGGATAATACTGATCCTTCACCTCCCTTTTACTCTCCACCATTCTGAATCTCCAAAGTCTATTGTAACAATCTGTATGAACATGTCTACCTGTTGTTTAGCTTTCACTGATATGCGAGAACATACAATATATGTTTTTTTAATTCCTGAGATACTTCATTAATATAATGTCTTCCAGTTCCATCCAAGTTGCTATGAAAGATGTTATTTTATTTTTCTTTATAGCCAAGTAGTTCTCTATGATACGGACAGATGGTGAGAGAGAGAAAGAGAGAATATATCTGTATCTCTAGATATAGATCCACACACATTTTCTTTATTTTTTTTATTTTTATTAAATCATAGCTGTGTACATTAATGTAATCATGGGGTACACTGTGGTGTTTTCATACACATTTTGAAATACTCTCATCAAACTGGTCAACGTAGCCTTCACACATTTTCTTTATCCACTCGTCAATAGATGGGAACTTGGCTTGATTCCATATCTTTGCAATTGTAAATTGTGATGCCATCAACATACAGGTGCATGTGCCTTGTTGATGCAATGACTTCTTTTCCTTTGGGTAGATACTTAGTGGTGGGATTGCTGGAATGAATGCTATTTCTGCATCTACTGATATGATCACGTGGGTTTTGTTTTAAGTCATGTTTATGTGGTGAAATACATGTATTTATTTGCATATATCAAACCATCCTTGTACCCCTGGGTTAAAACTCACTTGATCATGGTGATTTTTCTTTTTTATGTATCTTGAATTTTTTTTTGCTAGTATTTTGTTAAGGAGTTTTGAATCTATGTTTATGAGGGATATTGGTCTCTAGTTTTCTATTTTTGTATGTCCTTTCCTGGCTTTAGTATCAGAGTGATATTGTGAGTTACAGAGTACTCCCTCATCCTCTGTATTATAAAGCAGTTTCAGTAGGATAGGTATGAATTTGTTGCAGGACTGGTAGAACTTGTATGTGAATCAGTCTGGTCCTGAGCTATTTTTATCGGGAGTTTATCTATTACAGATTCAATCTCTCTACTTATTATTGGTATTTTCAAAATTTCTATTTCTTTGTTAATTCAATCTTGTGAGGTTTACATTTCTAAAAATGTATCCATTTTCCCTAGATTTTCCTGTTTGTATAGTTGGAGTTTGTATAGTTCAGGTTTCTTTTAATAGTCAAAAAATTATCAGATAGTGTCAGATGATATTTTATACTCCTGTGATATCAGTTGTACTATATCCTTTTTGATTTTTGGTTGTGCTTATTCAAATCCTTCCTTGTCTTTCCTTGGCTAGTCTACCCAATATCTTTTCAAAGAAATAACTTTGCTTTTATTGATCCTTTGTAAACTTTTTGTTTAAATTTTATTTAGTTATGCTTTGATCTTTATTATTTCTTGCATTCTTCTAGATTTGAGTTTGATTTGTTATTGTTTATCTTGTTCCCTATGGTGTGACCCTAGGACTAGGTTGTTCTATAAACAACCTAGGCATTTAGTTCTATAAACTTCCCTTTTAGAATCAATATATTTCTATGTTCCAGATATTTTGTTAGCTTGTGTTACCATTGTCTTTCAATTTTTTTTTAAATTTTCATTTTGATTTCATTATTGACCCAAAGATCATAGAGAAACAAGTTGCTTAATTTCTATATATTTGTTAGTTTTGAGAGTTCCTCTTAGAATTCACTTCTAGTTTTACTCTACTATGATCTGAGATGATAAATGGTGTGATTTTAATTTTTTTTAAGTTACTGAGACATTTTTGTGGCCTAATATTCATTCTATCTTAGAAAATGTTGCATGTGCTGATGGAAAAAAAGGTTTATTCTGTAGTTTTTAGGTAGAATTTTTTGCAAATATCTACTAGATTCATTTATTCTAAAGTCTTGTTTAAGTCTAATGATTCTGCGTTGATTTTCTGCCTTGACAATCTGTCTTCTTTGGTCAGTGAAGGGTTAAAGTCTCCCATTGTTATTAAACTGCAGTGAATTTCATTTCTTAGGTATAGTAGTGTTTGTTTTATGAATCTAGGAGCTCTGGTGTTAGATGTGTATGTATTTAAGATTGTTATATCTCCTTATTAAATTGATCCCCATATCATTATATAATGACCATCTTTATCTTATCTTTACTGTTTATTTAAAGTCTATTTTATCTAAGCATGCTGCAAACTCCTGCTTAGTTTTAGTTTTCATTTGCATGGGATATTTTTCCTTTAGTCTACGTGACTCTTTATGAATTAAGTGGTTTTATTGACAACAACAGATGTTTGGGGTGTGTTCTTTTAAGTGGGCATTTAGACCATTTACATTTAATGTGACTATTGATAAGTGATTTATGAATATAGTCATTTTGTTGACTGTTACCTGGTTGCTTTGTATTCTCCCTGTGTTATTGTTTTATTAGAGTTTTAAGTTTTGACTTTTTGCTCTGATGAGTATTGACCATTCTTTTTGGTGTTGGAAGCACTTTTGAGCATTTCTTGTAGAACAGATCTAGTGGTTACAAATTACCTTAGTGTTTGCTTGTCTGGGAAAGATTTCATGTGTTCTTTGCTTATAAAACTTAATTTTGCCAGGTACAAAATTCTCAGCTGACAGATATTCTGTTTAAGACTACTGTTGGAACTCCAACCCCTTCTGACTTGTAAGGTTTCTGCTGAGAAGTGTGCTATTGGTCTTTTGGGTTTTTCTTTGCACGTTATTTGATGCTTTTGTCTCATAGGTTGTATGATTGTTTTCTTTCACTTTGACTTTGGCCAGACTGATGACTGTGTGCCTTGTTGATCTCCTAATTCCCATTAATCTTCCAGGAGTTTATTGCCCTTCTCATGTCTGTATGTCTAAATCTCTAGCAAGACTGGGGAAAGTTTTCCTCTTTTATTCCCTCAGATAGGTTTTCCAAGCTTTTTGCTTTTTCTTCTCACTCAGGATACCTATGATTCTTGTGTTTAAGTGTTTTACATATTCCCAGATTTCTCAGAGATTTTGTTCATTTCTCTTGATTTTTTTTTTAATTTTTCACTGACTGGGTTCATTTGAAAGCTTTGTCCTCAGCATCTGAAATTCTTTCTTCTTTTTGGTTTAGTCTGTTATTAAGACTTTCCACTATATTTTGAAATTCCCTAAATGACTCCCTCACTTTCAGAATTTATGTTATTTTTTAAAAATATACCATCTTTTTAGTGAATTTTGTATTCATGTTCTGAATTTTTATTTTTGTTGTTTCTTTATGTTTGCTTTCAACTTTCTTATTGATCCCATTGATCACAAGCATTTGGGGGTGTCAGAAGAGCCTGTTCTTTTCATATTGCTAGAGTTCTTATGCTGATACTTTCTCATCTGGAACCTCTTTCCTCAGCTCAAAACTAATAGCTTTGTGGTTCACCTGTTCTTTCTGAGATCTCTACTGCTTAGCGTAGGGAGGGAGAGATGCATTGCTTTTTGGTTCATGCAGATAGGTATACACTATGGTGTTGCTGGAAATTTGGGTCCACTGGACCTTAGACCCTGAGAAAGTGCTCAGATTCCTGTGGTAGTGGAGTAGGTTAGGTGATGCCCAGTTCCTAGGCCCCTGGATGGCATGTTTGAGTCCTGCGGGGACTAGACCAAGGCCAAGCAGGCAGACATACCCTTAAGCCTTACTGAGTTCAGGTACTGGGGGGTAGTGAGAAGTGGGGTATTTTTCTGCTCTGGACAAATACTCAGATAGGGGAAGGGTGGATGCACTGTGAACCTGCCATATGAGGGGTGGGCTCCTCTTGACAAGATTAGTAGCAGCAGACAACTATAGGACATACAAGCCATTCATACTTCTCTTTCTCAGCAGTGGCATCTATCCTGTGGCAGCACCAAAATGCCTAGATTCTCAGCTCCTACCTTTACCCAGCTGAAGCAGAGGTGGTGGAGGCGGTTCAACTTGCTCTGTGCAGGGCTATGAGCTGACTGTGGGCTGGGTTTAAGTGCTCCAGCAGGGGAGGTATGACTGTGCTAGGATTTGTATAAGCCATTCATACTTCTCTCTCTCAGCAGTGACATCTATGCTGTGGCAGCACCAAAATGCCTAGATTCTCAGCTTCTACCTTACCCAGCTGAAGCAGAGGTGGCAGAGGTGGTTCAACTTGCTCTGTGCAGGGCTCTGAGTCTGACTGTGGGCTCGGTTTAAGTGCTCCAGCAGGGGAGGTATGATTGTGCTAGGATTCACCTACATGGAGAGTAGGCTCCTCACAGCAGTGACAGGCACCTCAAAGACAGGATTGGCAGACTGGAACTGGTGCCCCAGTTCCCTTGTCCTTATGGGCCTCTGCTATGCTGTGTTCTCCTCTTGGCTAGAAGTAGCCTGGCTTGAATGCCCAAACTCCAGGAGACCCACAGTTCTCTGGGACCTACTGGTCACGCAGGTTGCTGTAGTCCAAGTGGGGTGCTGGGAGTATTGACTATGGATCGAGTGATATATAGACTCTATTTTTTATATTAGCTAAACAATATCCTAATGCTCTAAAGCAAATAAATGGTGTATAAATAGTGGTATGTAACAAACAGAAATTTAATAGTACAAAATAGTTTTCTGCTTCTTGGGTGAAATTATAAAGTACTTCTCCTCAGAGCATTTTGCAAATGTTGATCAATCATGCTTTCCTGAGAAGTAGGTCAGCGTTCAGATTCCCTGTGCATTAGAATCAAGAAGAAGTTCTTATTAATTCTACATGGAAAAATCCATTAGGAGATGTCTATCCTGGCTTTTATGGCTACCCTCAAATAATTCAGGCTTCCACTTCCTTAGGACTTTCAGGTTAAAGATTTTGCAACAGGCTTTTGTAGTTGAAGACTTATATTACCCTTTGCTATAATTCATTTCTGAGATTTAGCTTTGATGAATGGATTAAACAAAATCAGAGTTACTGGGAATCTAACTCAGGTTCCCTAAATGGTCTGCAAGAAATTTGAGTTACAGGAATGGCATATACTTGAATTTAGAAAAGTCACTGAGAAATAGTTGTATATAGTTTACCTTTCTTTTTTCTTATAAAATGTCAATGCACTGTATTGTAAGGCTTTTCCCCTGGTCCACCAGTATCAGTACCACTTAAGAACTTGTCAGAAATGTATATTCTCAGGCCTCACCCAGACTTGCTGAAACCACTGTTTGAACAGATATAACACATCTCTCTTTTCTAAATAGTGCTTTATTCAATTATTTGTGTTTCCAGTAGAGTCAAATTGTATTCAAGTTCGGTGTTGTATTAAACTTGTATTAAAAAGCCATAAGATTCTTAAGGACAGTGGCATTAAAAAGTTTGTAGATAGAACATGCATTTGATCTGCCCTTTGAACACAGTGATCAGCAATCCCGCCTACAGGAAGCTGTGTGCTAGCAGGAATGCACATTTGCTTTGATCCTATTTGGAAGCCAGAGTACCTTCTGTTTATCTCACCAGGAAAGATGGCAGGATTTAACGAGCTGAAAATATTACATTTCTTGACAGATAAACATGCTATTCTTTCCTTGGTTTCCTATTCATTATTTCCTTTCTAAATCTAAGTGTTTATTTTCTGCTGATAAAAAATACCCTTTTCTGCAACCTCCAAGTACTGGTTTCTTCCAAGTACTCAATATACCTTAATCAAAGTTAAGTTAGACTGCTACATATGTATCCATCAAAACTTTATTCTATTTTTTAATAATATGTCAAGTACTGACTAAAATATAGACCAAAAGAGAGCAGTTGGAGATGGGTAGAGAAGGGATTCCATCCTCTTTATGAGTTATTGCTACAGAATCAAATCTGATTCATAAGTGATTCAACTCACCACAACTCATTTACCAGGCCAAATCATAAGATTGATAAGTCAGAAAGCATAGCAGCCCTGGCACTCAGGTAGTGTATAAATCAAGATTTTTTTATTATCTCATGTTGATCTGACTATAGCAGGGTATTTGTGGGTATAAATTTATGTTAAAAGAATCAGCCATTTAAGAGGAATCCATTGTGTCCCTACTGGGTACAAGGCAGTATAAAGGTTAATTTTTGCATCAAACTATGCAGCATGGGCAGAGAGCTTACAACAAAGCAGGGACTTAAATGTACCAAAACAACAACAAATGGCTCAAAAATCCTACAGCCTTGCCTTTTTAATAAATTAGCTATGGTTTTATGAGTAATTATTATGAGAGCAGAGGTTGTATCTTTTCACTTATATTTACCTAGGGCTTAATACAGAGTTTAGTATATAATAAGTTCAGAATAAATTAAGGTTATTCAGTCTCCTCTTTTTCTGATTTCCCTTGTAATAATTTTCTAAACCACTTCTATGGCATTGATTATATGTTTTTCATATTTTTATCATGTTGATATCTTTATTTCTCTATGTATTTATTTCTAGCAGTCACATTTAATTATATTCTGCACACCTAAACTACTTGAGGATTCCACAATAACTATTTGTTAATAATTGTGGAAATAGCATAGTAGAGTTCAACATATTGGATCATAACAAGAGATGAGACATAACAGAACACTGTCAGCTGAGTGGTTCCAAACTTTCAAATTCAGAGAAGGTCAACATCTCTGAGCTCAAGTGAGTAAAGAAAATGTAATTTCACAGCAATTCAGAGCCAGGGTGGAATTTAAGGATAATCTATTCAAAAGTCTCCATATTACACCTGAGAAGACCTACTTTCTGAAAGATTAAACGATTCATTTTCAAGGGCATATATTTTTATTTTAATTTGTACTTTGTTCTCTCAAATTGCTATATTTTTTTTTTGCAGACAAATTGCTACTTTTCAGTTAATCTTATTAGAAATTTTGTGTAGGCACGTTGTTTCCTTGAGAAATACATTAAAAATCAATTAGTAAGCACGTATTTAGGGTTCTTGCTTGTTGTTTGCTATTTTGTTTTTATAAACCTGTGGAAAGTTTCCCTACCCTTTTGGGAAATATGAGCAAAATCCATTTGACATTTTTAAGAAACTTATATGTATTATAATAGTGCCTATGATTGTAAAGTTATCGTTGATGTATAACAAATATTTTTACGGGAATTAAAGGAATAATTATAAAAGTTTAATATTACATATTGACATATAAAGATTGTCCCTGTACTATCTCTGCAATATATAAAATATCTGTTCAAGTAGCTTTAACTCTAGACTTTTTGAAGGTGTTTTGAAGATTAATTAAGTGTGAGTAGGGAGAGAAGCTGAGATAACCTTAGTTTAGAAAAAATGGGGTGAAAAAGAAAACAAAGAGAGGGAAATGACAAAGAATATTTGCCACCTTGCGACTCCTCAGCTGACTCAGCTGTGGTATTCTTGGCCAATTTATTGGCATATTTTCTTAGGTTGAAGAAATGAATAGTAAAAATAAAATATGCATATTCAGACTTTCACAGTCTGTTACAAAAAAATAAGTAGAAACATCAAGAAATCTTTGAATAAAATATTTTGTTTATGTGAGCTTTTTTCACTTTCAAGAGTTATTTTGGCTCAAGCCAAATGAATTTCAAAGGAATATCAAATAAGCATTGAAGGATGCAGACATGGAAACAAGAGCGTACCACACGCTGCTGAAGGCTTTAGAACAGATTCCTTGGGGTCTTGAAGCTGCTGGTTTGGATGTGCATTTTACATTAATTAAAAATAAAAATAAGATTTCTCCCCTGTCTGGGGAAGATCTTAGTCTCTCTGATGGTTTTGCCTGCTAGGCACACACATCTGAGGTTTTACACAGATTATGATAGAATGTATTGATTTTAGCTAACAAATGGCAAAACAAAAGTCAATTGGGGCTCCTTTAATAGTTAATGCTGAGGGTTTTCCATGAGTCCTAAACCCTATATATATACTGGTTCAGCAAGAAACCAACATGCTTGGCAAACTAGGCAGGGTGTTGTGGTAAATAAAACTCTGTAAAAAATTAATAGCTCCATAACTGAAAGGCAGCAATCAACCCAAGAGGGCAAAAAACTCTTGCAAAGAAAAATACAGTGATTACCTTCCCACTGTGGCTCCACTATGATTGCAGTTACTTGGGAAGGAATCTAAAAAAAGCAATGGAAGGAATGAGAGATATTAATGGTGTTATGGCTAAAGAAGAGCATTTGCAGGTCTACTTGGAAGTATTGCTTTGTACCCAGGGACATAAAGGATTATCTCATTTTCTAAATTCAGTGTGACCCCTTACACTAGTGGTTACATCATTTTGGAAACTCAATCCATTTTATATGTAAGCTAGTTACGTATTTTGTGGAACAAGATTTCTCTAAACTGCACTTTAGTTTACTTATTCAGTTCATGTTTTTGAAAAGAAAGAAGGAAAAATAACATCAATGAGAAACTTGGTGCATACGAATAGCAAGCTTAAAAACCCCAAATCAGAGTTACTGGATTCCTTGGTGTCTGTGGTATTCAGATAATGACAAGATGACTAATTACTCATTTGCCAATAAGTCATGGGTTCTTTAGACTCTGATAAATATATTTTAATGATTTCCCGTTAAGCTTGGGCTTTATCTTTGAAAGTGACCATAATATATTCCCTCTGTTTTGTATTATTTCAACTGGTTTATCGATGTACCTTGATTTAAGAAGCAAATGTGTTCCTGCTCAGAAGTTGACAATTTAAAAGATAGTACCTTTAAACATTTTTAGACTATTTAAAAAATCTAAGTGATAGCAAATGTTATAAAGAAAGAATAATGTAGATTAAAAGGTTTTAAGTGAAGATGTTAGTGTTGAACACAAACAAGTGCCTTGTTTTCATAAATTAGCCTTGTGAATAAAAGTAGATTGTGGCGCCTGTGGTTCAGTGAGTAGGGCACTGGCTCCATATACCAAGGGTGGCAGGTTCGAGCCTGGCCCCAGCCAAACTGCAACAAAAAAATAGCTGGGTGTTGGGGCAGGCGTCTGTAGTCCCAGCTACTTGGGAGGCTGAGGCAAGAAAATCACCTAAGCCCAGGAGCTGGAGGTTGCTGTGAGCTATGACACTAATAGCGCTCTACCGAGGGTGACAAAGTGAAACTCTGTCTCTAAATAAATAAATAAAATAAAAGCACATTGTATAGTTTCCAGGACATAAAGGATATTTTTGCAAATGCATGCTTTTTTTAAAATTGTCTAATGTATGGTAATTTCTTAAGTCACATTATATGTTCTGCCACTTGCAAGTTCAATGTGTATTATGTGCTTGAAATAGTCACACCCCAAAAGAAATAGCAGTTTTATAAATGTTTAGTGTGTATTCCTAGTGGACACCCAAACATTGGGTTGCTACTGGGACAATACACATATGGCTCTACCTATATCAAAAGGAGATATTTGTACAAACTACAAAATGCTGCCTTTCAGCACACTTTAATGTAAATATAGTGTCTGATATTACTACATTTAGATACTTCTTATCGTCTAAATGGAGTAACAAAACTTCTTGAATCAATTTTTAAGTGTAAAAGTGTGGTAATTCTGGAATAATTTGTATAACCAGATCAGTATGGTTTCACAGTATACTAGCAAAAAGTCTAACCCAAATTATTTGATTAGCATAGAGTCTAGAATTAGAGAAATGCTATTATTCATGATTATGTGAACTTATTATTATTGTAAAATGTGCTCAATTATTCTACTCAGAAAGCTTGTACTAAAGACTAGCCAGAGGTCTACTTTGTGATAGGTATTTTTTGAGACAATAACATTGATACTGGAACAATATGGAAAATAGAGTGTTTTATAATTTAATGTATTTTGTTTTAATTATTGTGAGTACATAGTATGTACGTATGATATTTTGATACAGGCACGTAATATTTAACAATCAAACCTGGGTATTGAGGTATGCAGTATGCATCATCTCGAATGTTTTTATTATTTCTTTGTGTTAGAAATAGTCCAATTCCAATCTTTTAGTTATTTTAAGTTATACACTAATGTATTATTAACTATATCTACTTTATTATGCTATCAAATATTGTTCATTATATCTAACTCTATATTTTTACACCCATTAGCCACCCTCTTTTATCCCCCACTCCCTGATACCCTTTCTAGTCTCTGGTACCATTATGCTACTCTCTGTCTCCATGAGATCAATTTTTTTTTTAATATTTAGCTCCCACATATGAGTGAAACCATGTGAGATTTGCCTTTCTGTATTTTCTTTATTTCGTTAAACATAATGTTCCCCAATTCTGTTCATGTTATTGCAAATGACAAGATATCATTCTTTTCATAGCTGAATAATATTCCTTTGTGTTATGTACCATATTTTCTTTATCCAGTCATCCATTTATGGACACTTAGGTTGATTGCAGATCTTAGCTTTTGTGAAGAATGCTGTATTAAACATGGAAATGCAGATATCTTTTTAACATATTAGTTTTATTTCTTTTGGATATATACTTACAAGTGTGATTGCTGGGTAGTTCTATTTTTGATTTTATGAGAAACTTCTGTACTGATCACCATAGTGGTTACAGTAATTTATATCCCCACCTATAGTATACAAACTATACTATATATAGTATATATACCTATAGTATCCTCTTTCTCCACATCCTTGCCAACCTTACTTATTACCAGTCTTTTTGATGAAAGCCATTGTAACTGGGATGAGATGATAACTCACTGTAATTTTGACCTGCATTTCTCTGATTACTAATGCTGTTGAGCATCCTTTCATATACTTGATGACCATTTGTATGTCTTCCTTTGAGAAATGTCTGTGTCAATCCATTGTTCATTTTTAATCATATTATTTGATTTTTTTCCTATTGAGTCATTAGAGCTTCTTGTATACTTAATAATCCCTTGTCAGAAGACTAACTTATCAATATTTTCTCAGAACATTGAGAACTGTGGGTTCTTTTTTCACTTTATTGATTATTTCCTTTATATACAGAAAGGGTGTGTTCCCTTTAGTATCACTTTGCTTTGGTTACCTGAGCTTTGGGGATATTATTTAAGAAATCATTGCCTGGGCTTCACCTGTGGCCCAAGGAATAGGGCACCAGCCCCAAATACCATGGGTGGTAGGTTCAAGCCTGACCCTGGCCAAAACCGAAAAAAAAAAAAAAAGAAAGAAAGAAATAATTGCCAAGACTCTTGTCTGGAGCATTTTTTCAGTATTTTCTTTTAGTAATTTAATAGTTTGAGGTCTTAGATTTAAATCTTTAACTTACTTTGATTTAATTTTTGTATATGTTGATAGATAATGGTCTAGTTTCATTCTTCTGCATATAGATATCCAGTATCTTCAGAAACATTTATTGAAGAGACTATCCTTTTTCTCAATATATGTTCTTAGATTTTTTTTTCTGTTTCTGCAAAGAATGCCACAAGTATTTTGATTGGAATTTCATTGAAGCTGTAGATTACTTTGGATAGAATGGACATTTTAAGAATATTGATGCTTCCAATCCATGAGCATGGGATACCTTCCATTTTTGTGTGTGTTTGCTTCAGTTTCTTTCATCAGTGTTTTATAGTTTTCATTATAGAACTCTTTCACATCTTTAATTAAGTTAATTCCTAGGTATTTTATTTTATTTGTAGACATTGTAACTGGGGATGCTTTCTTGGTTTCTTTTTCAGATAGTTTACTGTTGGCATATAAAAATACTACTGAATTATGTATGATATTTACTGATTTTTTTCATTATTTATAATAGTTTTTTTTGTGAAGTCTTTAGGTTTCTTCAGGTATAAGAAAATATCTGCAAACAAGGATCATTTGACTTCTTTATTTTTCCAATTTGGGTGCCTTTACTCTTTCTCTTGTCTGATTATTCTAGCTAGAACTTCCAGTGTAATGTTGAATGACACTGTTGAAACTAGGTATCCTTGTCTTGTTCCATATCTTAGAAGAAAGGCTTGCAGTTTTTCCCCATCAAGTATGATACTCATTGTGGGTCTGTCATTTATGGCTTTTATTATGTTGAAGTCAGTTCCTACTATATCCAGTTATTTGAGAGTTTGTATCATGAAGGGATGTTGAAATTATCAAATGCTTTTCAGCATTAATTGAAATTATCATATGGTTTTTGTCCTTGCGTCTGTTGTTGCAATGTGTCATATTGATTGATACAATTGACTGATTGGCTGCAACAGATTGGCAGAAAGGTGAATGAAGAGAAGCTGGAAGTCATATTCATTGAATGACCAGTGAGTCACCTCCCACCACCTGTTAGAGGGACCAAATCCTTTACAGCAAGTCGCCATGAGTGCCATCAGTCTCTTGGTCATACTCACTTACTGGTCATTCAGGAACATACTGTTTACCTTATGTATGCATAGTTGTCAGTGTCATTCTTGTTACTGATTTCTACTTTTATTTCATTGTCACAGAAAATACTTGGTATGAATTCGATTTTTTAGAAATTTTTAAGACTTATTTCTTTGCCTACCATACAGGCTATCTTTGAGAATTATCCATGAGATAAGGAGAAAAATGCATATTCTGAAAATATTAGATTAAATGTTCTGGAAATATCTATTAAGTCCTTGTATTTCATAGTGCAAATGAAGTCTAATATTTCTTTGGTGAGGTTTTGTCTGGATGATCTGTCCAGTGCTGAAAGTGGAGTACTGAGGTCTCTATTATTTATTTATTGAAGTCTGTACATCTCTTTGTCTCAGTTCATATTTGCTTTATTTGGGTGATCCAGTATTGGATGCATATATATTTAGAATTGTTATATCCTCTTCTTGAACAAACTTATAATTATATGATAGTTTTCTTTGTCTCTTTTTGCAGCTTTGGTCTTGAAATTCATTTTATCTGGTAGAAAAATTTAGCCACGCCTGCTCTTTTCTGGTTGTCATTTCCATGGAATATCTTTTTCCACCTTTATTTTCAGTCTATGTGTGTCTTTATAGATGAAGTTTGTTTCTTGTAAACAACATATAGTTGTGTCTTTTTAAAAATTCATTTAGCCACTGTTAATTGCAAAGTTTAGTTCATTTAGATTCAATTTTATTGTTGATAGATAAGGACTCGCTAACTTATTGGCACCATGTTATCATTTGATTTCTGGTTGTTTTTGCTCCTCTTTTTTTTTTTTTTCCTTCCTTCTTGTTTTTCTTCATGTAAAGGTTATTTTCTCTGGTATTCTGTTTTCATTTCTTGTTTATCATTTTTTATGTATCTGTTGAAGGTTTTTTAATATGAGGTTATCATAAGGCTTGCAAAAATATTGTATAATCAATTATGTTAAACAGATGACAACTCTGCTTACAAGAAAAAACAAAAATAAAAATCAGAAATCTAAGAGAAATTCTATACTTTAATCTAACCCCTAAGTCCAATATTATTGGTATTTGATATTTTGTTTTTGCAAAATAGTTTTTTCACCATAAAACGTAATTTGATATTTTCCCTGTCTAACACTCATGGGCTTATTTTAAAACTTAGTTTGTAATGGGATATGGTACTCCAAAAACATTTTACCAGAGAAATAAGGAGTAATTTGAACACTAATACAAGTTAGGCAAAATGAAGTTAAAATGTGGTATGAATTTTAACATAAAACCTAATAAATAATCTATTATAAAAATGCTTTTATATCCCTCCACCTCCAACTTGAGAGCTTACCTCTACTAGTTATTTTCCGTGGCGGGTATGAAGCAAAGAGAGGGCACAGAAAGGGGAATGAATAACAGGCTGACAGAAATATTCCAGGAGTCATCTCTCTCTCTATGTATATATAAGTGTGTGTGTGGGTGTGTTTCCTAGAATATATATGTTTCCTAGAATCGCCATGATACTCAACCAAATTGGATATCACTGACTCCACTTCCAGAAGTAGAAGATATACCGAGGCCTGGATTATTTAAATTTGGGAGTACATTAACTCTAAGTTATTAAAATTTATAATAGATATTTTATTAGATTTATATGTTATATTTACTCACCTAGGAAAATTAAATTTTTTTAGATTATTTAACTTTCTGGAACTCTACTTAAGTAGATACAATTGTGATTAGGGTTTTGTATCTCTTTAGTTTTAATGAATCAAATTCCTGATATGTGATATTATCTCAAGTGATTAGATTAACAATGAGAAATACTTACAAATTATATTCACTAACCTAACAACCCTTTATTCTTCCTCTCTATGCATGAGGAATTATTTTCTTCCTAAAATCCATTGTAGTGATTTGAGTATATATTTCTAAAGGCACTTACTGCTGAAGTGTCAACTGATGATTAGCATTTCCAAATGATGCAGCTATTAAACATAGGTTGGGTGCAGTGCCCACTACAGTATGCTTTTTCTTGGGGGAATTAATTTAAATGATGCATGATTAATTTATTTGATTTTCCTTATGGTGCCATATCATGTAGTTCCCAAACCACCACACAACCTGTGAAATTATGCCCCTAAATATCTGTGAAGTTACAGAGAAATAGTTTCTTAACCTTTTCTTGGTTATGAGCCATCAGTAGACTGTAAGCTATTGACTCTCCTCTAGGGGTAGGAGAAGAAGTAAATCCATACAGTCATAAAGATTTAATGGACCCCAGGTTAGTCCTCAGGTTATGAATGTCACACCAGTGAATAAGATTGAGGGAAATGTTTGCAAAAGATTCCAAGGTAAAAACTGCCCTTCTTGAAAGCCCTTCCACAACTGTTGCTCAGTGCTGAACGCTATTCACACTGAGATCTCCAAGGATCTGTCGTTTTTTTCCAGCTTCTTCTCCTTGGTCATTAAAGGAATACACAGAGAGATACTTTTTGTAAAGCAGATACTCTATACGTATCTCACTTTTTGTAAAGCAGATAGATACTCTATATGTATCCCACATATATTTCAGAGTATCTGAGATTCATAACCTGAGGGCTAACCTGGGGTCCATTAATTCTATATGACTGTATGGAGATACATATATGTATGACTATATGGGGATACATATAGAGTATGGACACATTTATAACCCCTACTCAAGTGTAACAGAATCAGAACATGTAACCAAAAACATATCCAAAACATAAATATTTTCAAATTTAAGGGGGAAAATATTTAAGTATATATAACAAAATATGTTATTATTTACTACATTTTAATCACACTCTATTTCTTTTGTCCTTCTGTTCACTTTGAAAATGCTTATGATTTGGGATGTCAGGTAACCTAGTGATATTAGGAGTAATGATGTGCCATGATTCATTGTTTCTAGTTCTGCTTTAAAGTTTGATTTAAAGTTCAAATAACTTGTAAGTAGAAACTATCTTTTTACCACATTTATTCAGGAACTCTAATGAGAACTTCCTTTGCTTTGTTCCTCTCAATTAAGTACTTTCTCTGTGTATAGAATTAGTGTAAAGATTGGTTTATGCTTCAAAGATACCACTAATTAAGTGATAATCTAATGTATTCTGAAATCGGTTTTGTTTGTGACTCAAGTCTGTGTCTGTTGCCAATTATATCCCAATTAATTCTGGTTTCAGCATGAGGAGTTCTTTTGTCCTTCTTCACTGCACTGCGCAGAGGAGATGCCTTTAAGTGAATCTTCTCTGATCTTTCAGCTTATCTTTGCTTTCAAAAATGATAAGTTATACAAAGCACGTTAATTTTTTCAGTGCATTTCAAAAGATTCTGTCCATCCAATTCTAACCGATCAGGGCATTAGAAATATATAATAGGTGTGCATGCAATCAAATGAAAAGAGAAGGTCAAAGTACAGTCAGACACCACATTGTACATTTCAATGTTAGTATTCTCTAAGCAAAGATGTTTCAAATGTCAAGTGTATATAAGACATCATGCCAGGCCTTATGCTAGCACATAGTAGCAGATTTTGTAAAGGTTTAAGACGTGCAGATATCTTAACATAAAGGTAAGTACTAATTCCAGAAGAATAGTAACTTCTCAATTGTGATTTATTACTGAGGCAGTACAATGAATGGGTAAGCTACGACATTGGATCTACACTGATCCCAGTCATAATCCTGATGCTGCCACTTAATGGATATGAAACCCAGATAAAGTTGAATCTCGGAATTTCATATTCCCAAACTGCAATGCAGGGATAGTGAATGGTATGCACACTTGGTGTGTGTGGGGTGTGTGTGTGTGTGTTAATTTGAAGCAATTTCTAATATTTTACATGTTTACTCCTGTGTCTGGTGTAATTAGACAGATTAAGACAATTTGGGGACGTTTTCTAGCCTCTTTGACACTAGAGTTTGAACACTGCTGGGAAGGTTGCATGTCCATGTGCCAGCTGACTTGGGAGACTGAAACTGAAGGACGAGCTGGACAGAGGCTCTTTCCTAGAGAAAGTGACTAGCTTAGAGCACTGTGCGTATTTTCCCTGAGCAGAACTAGCTAGCTTTGAGCTTGTTCTCTTGGAGAATTGTTTTAAAGAACTTCTTCAGAGAGTTTCCAGAGGGCTGAGCAAAGACATGATTATGAGTTTAGTCTGAAAAAGCTAGAAGAACTATTTTAAGCTAAACTAGCACCAGAGCCAGGAAGAAGTTTGAGGAAGCAAGAGATGTCAGCAACCATAATATTGATAATAGTAACTTTACCTAAAGTATATGTAGTCTCTATCATGAGCCAGATAATGTTCTAAATACTTTACATGTATTACTTTAGTTCTCATAAAGATCTGATTAGAAGTACTCCTATTATCACTTATAGATGAAAGAATTGAAATTCAAAGAATTATTTAGTTTGCTGAGGCAGGATGCTAAAATCACTCCCCAAGACTCCCAGCTCCAAGTTATGCAATAAAACACTAGTTTAGGTATTGCTGTGAGTGGATTTTTGTAGATGGAATTAAAATTTCAATTCACCTGATTTCAGAATTGAAGATTATCCAGGTGGGCCTGCCTGACAAAATCGTATGATCCTTTTAAAGGCAGAATTTTCTTAGGATGGTGGCAGAGAAGAAGTCAGAAACTTAAACCATGAAAGTTTCTGAGGTACTATTACTGGCTTGATGATGGAAGGAATCACTCTCTGGTCCTTCTACTGACACCCAGAAAGAAAACAGAGACCACATTCATACAACAAGGACCTTGATTCTGTCAACAATAAATAGGCTTGGTAGTGGATTTTCTCCCAGATCCTAGAAACAACTGTGTAATCCAGCTAATGCATTTATTTCAGCCTTGGGGGGCCCAGGCACATAATACCAGACTTCTGGCTATAGACAAATGAACTAATAAATGAGTGGTGTTTTTAAGAGTCTCTTTGAGGTGATGTGTAAAATAGCATTAGAAAACTAAATATAGGCATAAATTTATTGAGTGAACATGCATGCTCTTCACTGCTAAGCTCCATACAAGGAAAAGATAGACTGAGATATACCTGGAGATACACCTCACATTCAGGACATATAAAACATCTGGACTGAGGTCAGAGTCAAGGCCTACAAACAAAAAGGCACACTCCATCATTTGACGTGAGAACTTGGCAGGATGGGGGGACAGAGAGATAGAGATTGACTGAGAAGCTGGATTCCACGATAGCCCAATTATTATCATGTGAATCAAACTTAGAGAATGTAACTTGTGACAGCCCTTCTGGTTATAAGTATTTGGGAAGTAGCTTTAAAAAATGAACATGTCAGCTAGAGACTTGTAACTCAAAATGTGGCTTGAGAACCAACAGCGTCTACATCACTTGGGCACGTGCTGAATGTCAGCTCCTGCCCTAGACCTAGAAAATCAGAATCTGAATTTTAATGAGGTCCCAGATTATTTGTTTGCTTACTGAAGTTTAAGCAGCACTAAAGTAGAAAGACAAAAACAAACAAAAGCAGTTTCTGCGCAACATTCTGGCTGCCTGTCGTTTCTGAGCAAAATATAACTGAGGAAACAAATCTTAGTATTTGAAATGTTTTATTGTTTTCTATTTTTAATATTCTTCTAATGAATTATGGTGATATATGTGGCTTAGCAATGTATTCACAAAATTCAAAGGATGAAAGAAATGGATTCCAGAACAAAAAGAAAATAAACGTTATGGAAAACCCATGTGCATGAATTGTCAAGTGACTTGGGCATCTTTAAAGATAGATCTTCATACTGAAAATATGTATGTTGCTCAATTGGGGATATACAAAAGCCTTGATAATGCATTTATTGTATGTTACATGGTCTCTTATTCTTTGTTGTGCATATCCCACATAGAACACACACATACAGACTTTATGGTTTTCAGAAGTTCGAATAGTATACATAGCTTTAAAAAGGCAATTAATCCCTAAGAAATTTTATTTATTTTTTACTTTTTTATTTTTTTGAGACAGAGTCTTACTACATCACCCTTGGTAGAGTGCCATGGTGTCACAGCTCACAGCAACTTCAAACTCTTGGGCTTAAACGATTCTCTTGCCTCAGCCTCCCAAGGAGCTGGGACTACAGGTGCCTGCCACAATGCCTGGCTATTTTTTGTTGCAGGTGTCATTGTTGTTTAGGTCCAGGCTGGATTCGAACTGCCAGCCTCAGTGCATGTAGCTGGCATTGTAATCACTATGCTATGGGTGCCGAGCCCCCTAAGAAATTTTATTACATGTTGAAATTTTAAACCCAATCTCACTATTTTAAATGATGCAAACTTGTTTTAAAGATAGTCAGAAATGGATGGCTCCTGTGGCTCAAAGGAGTTGGGCACTGGCCCCATGTGCTGGAGGTGGCAGGTATAAACCCAGCCCCACCAAAAACTGAAAAAAAAAAATAGAATTACTAAAATAATTTTCTTTTAAATTAGTATATGAATATGGAGGATATTTTCATCTTATAAAATAAAATTAAATATTGCACTGCATTCAAGAGGACCTTGCAGACAACCTAGGCATGTAAATTTAAATACAGATAGTTCATTAAAATTGCCAGTTTTTGTTTTCAACATAAAGCTGGAATTACTGGCAGGAGAACTCTGTTATTTTTTCTTGGGCCATGGAACAATATTAGTCAGATTAGACAGAACAAAGAGCCAGGAAATCCAGAACACAATGATTTCAACATATGATAGTAAGTAAGATCAAAATAAATCATTAAGACTTTCAGAAATGATTGTGGGAGATGATTTGGTTCTTCATCTACTTCTTGAAAGGGCTGTTTGTAAATAAGGAAAACATGAAACACTCAAACTACGGTTTTACCCACAAGATAAATTTTCAGTGAAGATTTTACATACAGTGTGTAATTTTTCCCACTGAAGTCTATATTAATTGTTAAATTGAGTAAATAATCTTTGTGTCAGAGTTAATATCATTTTTCTTATTAAGTGGATATGTTTGGTAAGGAATACTAGAATTACATAAAACTCAACTACTTTCAAACAATTATTACATGTTCAATATGATATGATAGGTTTGTATTTGAAATGAGTGCCCTTAAGTATATGACTACACTATTTTTTATTGTAGAAAAAGGGAGTATATAACCTAATCAATTTCTCTCTTCTCATCTGATGAGTTCAAATCCCGCCAGAAAGTGATCTAACCAGTAGTATTTATTAAACCTGATCTTAAGTCATAGGACTTCTAGGACTTCTCCTGCAAATAGTTTCATATCTTTAGCATATTTTAGTGCTTGACATTGTAAGAAAGGAATCACTTTGTTAAAATATTAAATATTTAATAATTACAAACAAGGAAAACGTACATAACTGTTTATAATACTTTCAATCAATGCTACTGTCATATAATTTTAAAAATATTCTTCTCATACATTGTTCTGACTCTGCTTCTAAATGAGTAAAAGGATTTTGTTTCAGATTTTGTCCAGGGCAAGACAAGATGTATCGGGACAGAACAAGCATCCATGTATATATTTTCAGTGCTTCTCCCTGACATTTCCATCAATGCAAATTATAGTCACTTTATACCACGCTCTACTTAGGAGATTCAAGAAGTCAGTTATATGATAGCTGTCATGCTTCAGTCATGTAGGTGAGAAGTTGAAGGTTGCTCCCTGGAGAAGTACTGCTTTCAAATAGCAAAGCTGGTATGTTCTGTAATTATTGTAAGTTTGAAGAAAATAAAAAAAACTACTTATGGGCTGTGACTGTGGCTCACTGAGTAGGGCGCTGGCCCCATATACTGAGGGTGGTGTGTTCACACCCGGCCCCGGCCAAACTGCAAGAAAAAAAATAGCTGGGCATTGTGGGGGGCACCTGTATTCCCAGCTACTCAGGAGGCTGAGACAAGAGAATCACCTAAGCCCAGGAGTTGGAGGTTGCAGTGAGCTGTGACTCCGAGGGCCACATAGTGAGACTCTGTCTCTTTAAAAAAAAAAAAAAAAAAACTACTTACATGAAACATTTATTTATTTATGATATACTTTCATCATTATAATTAACTTAGTAACTTATGTGGGATTTTATTTTCATATTATGCATTTTTAATAATTTATATTTTACTTAATGTTTTGGGTATATAGAATTTAGGATTTAGTGTTCATAAAACCGGAAAGCCTAAAACAAACTGATAACACTCTTAATAATCAGTACTAACAAATAGTGAGCTATCTTGAAGGAGACAAAGCTTGAATTAGTATTTTTTACTGGAAAGACATTTTCTAATGGATTTTTACCCAGTTTTGTCAGGGAGAAGAAATAGAACAGCTGGGGATTTAAATTTTCACTTTAAAGCATATGTGTGTTCCTCATTTAGTCTTATGGCCATGGGACATAATTTTTTTAAAATAAAAAAGCCAAAGTCTTTAAAAAAATGAGGCTGTAGTGGTTAGATTGAAGCTGGGATTCCATACCTCAAGGTCAGCATCTAACTAACCTGAACACAGAAGTCGTGCTATCTTATTAGTATGACAGTGGTTCATTTATTTTCTTGCTGGAAATGTGCTGCATTGGACTTTTCTGGCTCTTAATTAGTTATCTGCCTCTTGGCCATGTTAAGGTACATGGGCATTGTGAATCCAGAAACATCAACAATAAAATCAGTAATGTTTCAAGACCTCTCTGTACAGGTATGCTTACATCTTAAATCACTTTTATAGAGAATGAAAAATAAACTAGAGCTCCATAGCTAATACAAAACCTGATCTGATTCTTTAATTTTATGTAACTATTTAAAATCATTAGGACTGTTATTTTCTATAATTAACATTGCTCTCTCTTCACATTACCATTTCTGAAATCAGCAAATTCCCTAATCTTTGTACTTCCTTTCAATGTTGGATGATTTCCAATCTGAAGTGTTGTTTTCAACCTAAATAGAATCAGCCCAGAACAGCTCTATGATACATTGAGGAATAAAGGTGTCTTTGGAGAGAGAACTTCAAGTGCAAATTAACTTGAAATAATTTAACCTGAGTATGGAATAATTTGCAGTCTTTCTTCTGTGCAGCTGTGGGAATTGCTTCTGTAGCCCAGTTGGGGAAGTTGCCTGGCTACTTGCAATTTTGTCACATCTGTCAGCTGTAGCTAAATGGAAACTATAGTAAGAGGTAACATTACATAGATTTGGGACATTCCCTAGAGGGTCTTGTCTCTTTGCAGCAGTGAATAAATTATGGGAAAGCCGAAATGAAATACCGTATTGTTGATCTGCCAACTCATGCAATTTGAACGAAAGAAAAAAAAATCACTTCTTAAATTCACTGTTTAAATTCTCCACCACCAGAAAGCTCCTATCATGATCATATTTTCTGATTCAAAAGCCAGGCCCATGTAATCTGAGTCAGGTTGTAGGTTTTTTTGTTTTTTTTTTAGTTTGTAAATTCTTATGAAAATGTTTTACAAAGAAATAATCCGAATCACATTTAGCTACATATTAACACATTAAACACACTTCCATTTTTTAAAAGAATGAAATGGGGTCAGACATTCCACCAGATCTAAAGTATAAGAATCTATAGGTGGCTAATAGAATGATTATAATTATACAGTAGAAATAGCCAATAGCTTTCAGATCAACTGGGGGCAGTTGTCTTAGTAACATATGAAGTATCAGACACTTTAGCAATTTACTATAAGATGGCAATGACCACTGCCAAATACATGCATTTAATTAGTGTTATTTTTAGTAGAGGAACATTCTTCTTATTTTAGTTCCTAAGAAGGCACCTGAGTATGAAAACTGGGTGACCTGCAATATGGTCTTCTTATTGGATAGGTTTCGATATTTTCCATATATCTATCTTGGAGATAGATATATGGTGGAGGGCTACTAACAATACTTCCCACTCTTAAAGAAGAGTTTTTGTGAGGGTAAATGAGTAGACATTTCACAACAGTTCATAAATTCTAAAAGAACAATACTGATTATTGTTATCCTTTGAGGTCTAATAGGCAGCTAAAGCACAGTGATTCTGCAAGCCTTCTACTTGGATCTTGACATGGAATGTTTATCCAACTATATAATCTTTCCAGATTTGTCTTGTTATTCATTCAAGAAATATTTCCTACATATTAAATATTATGCAGAATACCATGCAGCACATGAAATTGGTAAGTCATCAGTATCTTCAAGAAGTTTGTAGTTTAACAATAGGGTAGCATGTAACAAGCATGAAAAATAATTGCTGACTAGAAAAATGAGAGTTCTCTCCTTTCTGTGGTTATTTGTGAGAGCCCCTGGGCATGAATTGGGTCATAAAGAGGTAACAGGATGTCAATAATCTGAGTGAAGTAGAGAAGGTACTCTAGGTATAGAGAATGTAGTACAGGGAGGTTTGGGGGGATTTAAGGGACACGATAGTTGAGTCCATGGCAAATAATACAATTAGTTCCAAATGAAAGAAAACACTGAATTATTATGTATTAGGACCTGGAGAATTACAATAGTTATTTGAAGCTCATTATTGAAAGACCCACAAATCTTAAAATAGGAAAATTCATCCGTATCCGTTGTTAAATCCAGAGATAGTGATCAATTTGACTTGGCCAAATTCAGAGATACTGAATCCATTGCCACTACTTAAAAGTTGGATATTTTCCACAAATTCTTATATCCAGTTTGCTTGAACTTCTAATCAAAACTATAAATAGTGTGTCCATATTCTCCTATGGCCATAATCAGAACCACACTCACGTCCAGTACAAACAGGACAAGTGCTGTTTTACTGCTTACTCTGCTTGGTCATTTATGCTATTTACCTAGTGCCTGTGAGCACATGAGTTTGCAAATCCTGGAGGAACTCCCTGTTTGACATCCATAATAGTTTTCCCTTCCCCACCTTCTAACATTACCAAAAATTTCCTTTCTGAGGTATCCTCATCACATTTCACAACATGTTTTGAGAGTTCTTTCTTACAATGATTTAAAATCTTCTTTCTTGTATCTTCCAGTTACATATTTGTACTAAGTACGCTTCATGGAGTCACATAAGAAACCAAATCTTTTCTCTTCTAGCAAACCTGTAAGACCATATATTATCCAGTAGCAATTTCACACTCATATGGACTTAATTCCCACCGTGTTGGCAACTCATTATTTCCAACTGCCCACTGTACTTCTAGGTCCTTGTCCCACACAGTCATTAAATTGTGGGATGTCTGGATTGCAGCTGGTCTCATCCTCTTTTCCACCAAAGTAGTTTCTACTTCCATATTTTCTAGCTCCATAACTGGCTTCAGTATTAATTAAATGATTCAGTTTAGAAATTTAGAAGTAGGCCAGATGCCGTGTCTCACTCCCGTAATCCTAGTGCTCTGGGAAGCCGAGGTGCTTGAACTCAGGAGTTGCTCATCCTGAGCAAGAGCAAGACCCCATCTCTACTAAAAAATATCCAGGTATTGTGGTGGGAGCCTGTGGTCTCAGCTACGTGGGAGAGTGAGGCAACAAGATTGCTTGAGTCTAAAAGTTTGAGGTTGCTGTGAGCTACAACACCACAGTATATAGCCTGGGCAATTGGGGCGACTCTGTCTAAAAAATAAAAATAAAAAGAAAGAAAGAGAAGAGAAAATTAGAAGTCTTCCTAAACTCCTCACATTACTTTATACCCTTTATTCTTTCTGTGAATACCATGACTGTACTGCAACTTATTCTAATTCTTTATTATCATTTACCAAGGACCACTGCAAGAGCTTCTAGTTCCCTAGTCCTTCACCAAGTCGTCTTGAGTTTACTACCTACACTGCTGCCAGGGAGTCACTGCAAGATGAGATTCATCATGTTATCCCTCTAATTATAAAATGGCATAGATTCACCACCATGTTCAAGATGAAGTCCAAACAATTCACTTGTCTTTCAGAATCCGTTTCTACCTATGTTCCAGTATCATTTACTACTGTGTCCATACATATTATCTTGGACCAATCACACCAACATTTAATTTCTCATATTATCTATTATGACACTGTAATTATTGCTAATTTTGATTTCTGGATGAGAAAAACAGAGAAGACAGCTTGTCAGTGGCAAAGAAGTCTAACCTAGAATTCTCTGACACCAAACCCACTACTTCTCTATTATAGAAACAAAAATAGATGGAGTCTAAGTATAGTTAACCTTAATTCTAGCATTCTGGTTGGATACCTCAATAACTTTTCTCTCCTCATGCTTTCCCATGTCACTTGACTGACTATCTCCCTCAGGTTCTGTAACATGAATACAGTCAGTGCCTCCTTGGTCTTACCATGTTGTTTTACCCACAAAGAGACTGATTAGATGCTCAATTTTGTCTTTCCATAGCATCTGGTGCATACACTAGCATTACATGGAAAACAGTATGTGCTTGTTTTTCTAATATCAAGTAGACTGTTGAAAACAGATTGTACCTTGATAATTTTCTTGAACTCTAACACCTGTCTTAGAGACTGGCTCATCTTTAATACTAATTAAATATCAGTTGGATAAATGAATCAAAAAGTGCTTCTAGGTTAAACATCCTCAGCTTTTCATACATCTGGACACTCTCCTGACTATTCTTGGTATTCACTGGTACTTTCCTTTAATTCATATGTCTTATGATGAGCAACAGATGAACAGGAGATATATGTTTGTGATGAAAGATATATAAACCTTAATGTCAGATATAGCTGGTTTTATGTTGCATTTCATTCAAATATTACCTAGGTGATCATGAGAAATTTACTTACTCTACTGGGTCTTGCCTTCCTTATTCATAAAATGTGAATAAAAATATATGACTGCAGGATTATTGCTGATATTAAATGAGGCAGTCTAGGTAAGAATTCTGGCATGTAGCAAGTTAATGTTTACTTATTTACATTATGTTTATATTCCAGAACTTATCACATCATTGCAATCTGTAAAGTTATGCAAAATTGTTGAGAAATAGTCCTCTAGACTTGACTTTGAACTCCTACTCTCTTGACAGACATATAACTGACTTTATATTTGTAAGAAATTGAGTATAACATGCTAGTACATTTAGGATAGTAATATTTAAATAGGAAACAGATTGCATATTTTAATTCAAGTATTGTGGCTATGTATAGTTGCATTGCTCACCCAACAGGTAGAGGGCAAACAGAGGTGTCTTTCTTCTGACTGCTATGAGCAGCATAATGAACAATTTTTCAAGAGTATGAAAGTTTCACCGCCTGATAATGATTTGGTGGGGATCACAGTCAACTATCCTCTCTGCCAAGCAGCAGCTCTCACTTAAGCACCTTCATTGATATTCTACCCTATGTCTGAATAATCTCAGTAGTCTGTTTAAGTGGACAACTACAATGGAGATAGAATAGAGCTTGAATTATAGTGGCTCACATGTAACAGGCATATAAATGAAGGGTACTGTATGTGAATCTTGTTCATTTCCAGTAGAGTGTGGTGCTTCTATAGGCCCAACCGTAGCTTCTGGTGCCTTGGGAAGAGCATAGATTCAAGGCTGCTTTTCTCTCTTGCTTTAAATTCATGGAGGCAAACTGCAATTATTGGAAGTGATATCCCAAGGGAGTGACACTGTAAAAAGTCCAAAATAAACTCACTGATACTATGGATTCAGGCTTAGAAAGACAGCCAAGAGATGCAACAAACAAGACCATAGGAAGCAGTGGGAAATAGCAAGTAGTTAAGACTAGCAAAACTCCTTAGCTACCTTCACTTATGCTTTTATGTAGCTGCGTATTTTTCAATCTCATACACTCCAAGTCGTGTGCACATATATTTTCTCATTTGCTCTAATAGTGACACTATAATTACTGCTAATTTTGATTTCTGGATGAGAAAAATAGAGAAGACAGCTCATCAATGGCAAAGAAGGAGTCTAACCTAGAATTCTCTGACACAAAACCCACTACTTCTCTATTATAGAAACAAAAATAGAGTCTAAGTATAGTTAACCTTAATTCTATTATTCTGTTTGGATACATCAATAACATTAATCTGAAACTCAAGACTCCTACCATTTTCTAGCTGATCAATTAAGTCACTTAAACTTCCTCAGTTTTATTTTAAAATTAAAATATGTTGGCAGTAGATGTTATTACTAACTTTACTGAATTATGAAGATCCATTTAGTTAGTAACAAATGTATTCTATGAACTCTCAAATGTTTTACTTGGTTTTATAGTACCCTAGATAAACATACTAGATTTTAAAATCACTTATCTTCAAGATGACTGCATTTCACAATAAAGTATATGTTCTTTGTTGGAAATGTTTCTTGTGTGGTAAATTTAAATGGACATCTGGATAATGAAGGTACAACTGTTTTTTTCTAATTAAATTGTCTTTAAGGTATTTCCACAGGTTTTGAGGGCAAGTTTATACTCTTGAAAATTTCATTAATTTGGGCTTATGCACAGAGGCCAAGAATCATGAGGAATACATTTAATATTTCAACAGCATGTTCTCCTAGAAAAATTTAGAATGATGATGCCTTTAAGTTGTGAGATACAAGTTAGTATCCAAAGAAATGACTCAGATGAAGGCATAAAGGCCTTCTGGGGAACTGTAGTCTTGACCATAGACTCTTCTCCTGAAAGACTACAGCTACTGGGCTTAAATAATTATTTAAGTGTGCTATTATTTTTAGTAGGGTCTTATATATCTTATAGGATGCTTTATTTACATAGTTCAATGTTTATTTCTGGAAATTTTATATTGAAAAATTAATTCCAGAATTCATAATTAGTGTTGCCTTAGGATGGTCTTATTATTTTAAGGAAAGCTATTTTCTTTAAATTGATTTACAGCAATGATTTTTAAAATGTTCTGCAAAGAATACTTGTGGTTCTTCAGAGGAAGAGTTAGAGAGAAGATGACAGAGAGGCAGGTGCCTACAATTCAGGGTTTAAAACTTCCTCTAGAGACCAGAGTGGCTTTACCCTTATTTCTTATAGACATTGACTATCTGTCTTAACATGTTAGTTTAGTTTTATCTTCATTTTTTTTTTGTTTGTTTGTTTTGAGACAGTGTATTGCTTTGTCTCCCAGGCTAGAGTGCAGTGGTGTTATCATAACTTCGAATACCTGGACTCAAGTGATCCTCCTGCCTCAGCCTCCCTTCTAAGTAGCTGGGAGTATAAGTGCGAGCCAACACACCTGGCTAATCTTCCTATTTTTTTGTAGAGATGGGGTCTTGCTTTTGCTCAGGCTTGTCTCAAGTTCCTGAGCTCAGTGGATCCTCCTGGCTCTGGCTCCCAGAGTGCTGAGATGACAAGTGTGAGCCACAACATCCAGACAGTTTTATCTTATTTTTTAAATATCCAGTTGCTAAAACTACTGATATGAAAGAAAGTTGTTCTATTTTTCCATGGGAGATGACAGAGAATAGCTTTTGAAGTAATATATTCCTCATTTAACCATGGAGCTGATAACCTATCTTATTTACATAAATCATTAGCTTCTTATATGATGAATCAGAATGTGGTAAGCACACTTCAGGAGAAAGTATGTGAAGCCATTCTGATAGGTCTGTAATTATGCCCAATCCAAATACTCTATTATTTCTAGATGTCAAATTTTGTAAGAGCTATTTCCCATGCCTTCTATGTTACCCCCCACAGATTTTAATTGTCATTCTGGACCCTGTCCTCTTATATTGAGCTGGAACTTTGGACATCTCACCCCAGACAAGCAGCCTTACCTCGCCTAGCATGGTCACTCCACTTGGGACTTGTGATGTATCATTCACATGGTCTTTTCTGTGATCAGGTTTTGTGACCATAGAAATTCTTTCTTTTCTGTGCTCATTAGTATGCAGAAAACTTGTGTAATTCCTTAGGCGACTTTAAAATATTGTTTTTGAATTATTATTTGATGTTTGAATGTTATGTATTTTTTTCCTGACAGTGGTTATTTCCTACAATTTATAGTATGTGTCTACTTAGGAGAAACATGACTTTTTCTATTTTAATATCACTTTTCTGTCAGAATTTTTACTCACATCTAAAGTTTTAATAGCTACTAAAGTTGTCTGAAGTATTCAGTGTAATTAAGTAATATAATGGATTAAATATATTTACTCATCCAAAAGACATTGCTACTTCTGGATTTCACATAAAATGTTATAAATAAGAAATTACAACATTTGAGTAATAATCTTGCAAAAAGACTTGTGGAATGTTCAAAGGCAAGTATAACCTGTTTGGAAAGTAGCCCTTTTATGCCATGTTAACCTGTAGTTAGCCTATATATTATCTTATCCTCTTATTTCATCATGCACTGAATCCCTCTAGCAGGTTAAATACCTCTGTTATACCCTATTATGATACCATATACTCCTTTTTGATAGTATCTATTGTGTTCCAATTTTCCATGCACTTCGCTAGAAACATTTAATTTATGTCTGTCTCCCTATTTGACTGAGTTCATGAGGGCCAAGACCATCACACTTTTTGTTTATCTTTGCATCCTCAATGCCAGCCCTCATGCTGGACCTCCCAGGTTTTAAAAGTAAGTATTGAATATATTTGAATTAAGAAATTAAAATAATTATTATCCTCATTTGGAATTATCTGAATCCCAAAGTTTGAAGGACATGAACACTTATCCATATTATAGACATTTCATTCATGGAAAAATCATGTGCCTTCCTGTATTCCTTCCAAAAGTATAATAAAAATGCTGGCATTTCTCTTTTTTAAAAAAGTGAGGAATCAATTAAAAATCTTTTGACTTTATGACCTCAATATTCCTCTTTAAATTTGCCATTGACACCTATCTACTTTGAGAAATACTTTGTTAGAGAATGCCACTAAGAATTTCAAGAAAACTGAAAATTGATGAAGTAAACACCATCCACATATCTTATCACCTGAACACAGTCATATTCTACTCAGTTTACTTTATGAAACAAAATATTTAAGGAAAGTAGGGAGCTTAAAAGTATCAGGATAGATATGTATTTGATTTTAGTCTACCCCAAAAGACATATGAGGCAATTGAGTCAGATTCCTGAAGCAGATTTGAAAAAGCAGGAATTGTTTTGGTAGTGGCATAAATCTCCTTAATGGTGCTAATCTCTCCCAAAAGAACTCAGCATGGATCTCCTCTCCATGCCTTCCATGAAGCGAGAGTCCTCAACAAATAAGTCTATCTCAAACTTAGACCTTCCAAATCACTGGGGTAACTTCCTTTAGTAGCAAAGCTAAAGAGGAAAATGCACACATCATCCTCAGTATAGATTTCAAGATAGGAGAAAAATTACCAGAGAACCAGTGGAATAAACAGTCTCTAGCAATCAAATCAACCGAGAAAACTAGAGTTTGAGAAAACAGAGAGACACCTGTGCTGTCTTGTTCAAATTGAGGACCTATCCCATGCCTTCATTCTAACATATTTACACTTCTGTAATCTGCCAACAAGTTTTATTTTGAGAAAGAGCAGACACTTCCAAAGGATCTGACTACCTTATGCTGTCTGAACCATGGTGAATATAGGCTTTGCTTATATTGTCCAAATGTAGTTACTTTTGGGACCCCAGAAAGTCAGGTGGAAGGTTAGATAACAGTTTATTCTAAAAGACAAATAATTTATTCCTTAAAACAAGAGATAAAGATATATCTCCACTAATTGCTGGAGAATTTGAAGTGTTTTGTCCATTCTAAGATTATATGGCCATATTGAGTACTTAGGTTCATACATGCTATTTAATATGAATTATTTGCTTGAAGCTAAAGTATAATATTCTCCTTAAATAAAATGAAATGTGTAAGTTGGCATCATTGAAAAGTTAGTAACAATGAAAACTTTAAATTTAACACGGGCAGATGAAAATCTCTGGAGCCTGGCTTAGCAGGAATGCTCGGGGCAGTCACTGTCCAAAGCTTACCTTTTTTCCCTATTCTTTCCAAATGGGCCAGAGTTTCCTTAATTGGAGTAGCCTCCATACTTAAAAAGCTATCTTCACTCCATTTGCTATTGATTTCTAAAGGTCTGACCTCTTATATGTTTTTGAAATCTCAGGTTAACCTTCTTGCCTGAAGGAGAATTGCACCTGGGAATGGCATTTCCATTTTCTAAAGTGATGTGACCAAAGCAGCAGAACTAAAATGACCCATGACATTAACCTATGGCTCTCAAGAGGATAACATCATTTACTTGATTTTATAAAAGAAAAAAATCATGGTTTTATTTTCAATTGACAGGAATAAAAGAAGAAAAATGTGGAGTATGTATACTTTCAAATAGCTCCTCAAAACCTTTTCTGGACAGACTATCACAAGGCCAAGGTCACAGAAGTCACTTCTACTCTGTAGTGTCAGTTGTTCAAAGTCATAATTTGTTCCAGTAAAAATTACTTTTCTATTTCAATCAAATTAGAGGAAATGACAGTGAAGAGAAAAGCATTTCATTGCACGCAGTGACATCTAAAGCAGTCAATGAACCAGCAAGTGCTTTGACCTTACCTAATAGTTATCATTTTAGCAGCTTTAACCAATTTGGTCATAATTGCTGAGCAGATAGTTTGTCAAGTAAAGAATTCTTTAGCTGAAACTCTGTAGCTTAATCTTTTATGGCCTCGTCCTATCACGGCTAAAGCTTACTTTGCCATAGTCAAATCTTAATTTTTTTTGTATTGTATAGAAATTAACTTGTATCCATACATTAATTCTAAAAAGAAAGATAGCCTGCAAAAATGTGTTCCTACTTAAGAGAAGAAATAAGGGAGAGAGGGGAAACCTGTTTTTTTTTTTTCAGTTATCTTTACAGTTTATCTACATGAGTTTCAGTGAAGTCTACCTTTATTATATCCTTCTTCATAGTTTAGACTTTTAAATGTTATTTATTGTGCTACAAATCTCAAAGGATAGCTATGTGAGTTAATGGAAATAGTATAGGGTGAGGGCAGAGTAGTGGGCTGGGTGGAGTGTGGGCACCCAACCTCCTTCCTCCTATACCACCTCCTGTTTCAGACCCACCTCACCTCACCTCTTCTCACTCCCTCCTTCCCCCTCCTCCCCCCACACTCCTGCACATTCACCTGCTTTCCCTATTCAGAACATTCGCCTTGTTTTTCTGTATACCTGAAATAGCCTGTTCTTACTCCTTACATAGCTACTGGCAAGAGTCTTCTATTTAAATTTTATCTCTAGGAAGTATGTCTTAGTACATTCTATGTGGGAAATCCCTTTTCTTTTCTAAAATAACATCCCTTTGGTCTGTCATGGCATTAGTCTTACATTGTGTGTGTAAGTGAATGACTGGGTGCAGTGCCTCCTGTGTTCTGGAGAGACTTTCAAGTCTAGGCCAGTGAGTTCCAGTCAAGGCTGTGCTTTGAAATATCTGAGGAGCTTTAAAACAGTACTGGGGCTGGGGACCCATTAGCTAGAAAACCCCAGTAATTGGTCTTGGGGGAGGCCCAGGCATCAGCCTTGTTCAAAAGCTCCCCAAATGACTCTAACTCACATAACTACAGGAAAGCCCTGGTCAGTCTCACTGACCACTGTGTGACTATGACTAGCACCCACCAGATGGGCATGACCATCTGGTTCTCAACCTTCCTAATGCTGCAACACTTTAATAAAAGGCTGTTCCTGCCGTGACCCACAGGTTGAGAAGGGCTGATCTATGGGCTATCAATGTTTGAATTAATGCCTAGCTTATCATTGGCATTCTAATGTTCTCTCTTTATCAAAATACTACTTGTAGATGACAGAAATATTCTCAAGAAGCAATTTTAAAAGTTGTAATGAAAAAGGTACTTGCAAGTATCATAACTCTTTTGGGTTTCAAAGTAAAATATGAAACAGTTTTCCTTTCCAGTGATGGAAACAAGGCATTTCCCCCCTAGTTTTACTGAGGAGAGTGTTTTAACATTTTAAGAATGTCTGTGCTCATATTCATAAAAGGTGACCATGAGCTGTCCTATCTATCTTTTCTTACCTATCTATAAATTACTACCATCATCTAAGTCAGTATCTCTATCATAGGACAGCCTATTATTACAACTATAATGAATGACTTTAAAATTAAATAGATATTTCTTATTGTTATTACCAAAATATATTTGTTATTTTGCTGTTTTATTTTAGCACACATATTTTTCAAAACTGAAGATTCTTTTACATATCAGGGATGGAACTATGGTAAGGCAAGTGAGGCATTCAACTTAGTGAAAATTTAATTGGGGGTGACAAAAAATTCATCATGAACAAAATATCCAGTGTTTTTACAAAGATCATTGCCATGTTAGGCATGTGAGAATGTAAGGCAAAAAGAAAATATGCACACCTCCATACATATTTCCATATAATTTTTCAAATTTATAATAAAATTTTTCTAGAATTTTATAGTTGGTGAAAAAATATTTATGTAGCAGTATTTTATGTTAAGTATTTATAACAAAACAGAATTTGCCATAATTTTACTTCAGCTAAAGCTAATTAAAATTATTTTAGTGTCTTGGTTAAGAGGCATTGTGAAGCCCATTAATAAGCAAAGGAAAAGATTTTGAAGCGGTAACTGATGAGTTTGTTTCCATCAGGGGCAAAGTCAACAGAATTCCTTTTCCTCAGGCTCCATTATGGTTTCACAAAGCCCTGTGATGCATATAATATCTTTTGTTTTTATTAAGTAATTGAACTGCACCCAAAAAGTAAATGTGTGGTATTATTAAATCAAATTAAAATTCTAGGTAAAAGTTGAAAGTAAGACACAGATGGTTGTTTGACATTGATAATGCAGATTTGACATTATGTGCTTTTAAATTCACACAATATAGTACCGATATACACAAGTATTATTCAAAGTGCAAGAATAATAGAATGGGTAATAACTATAAGATGAACACTTTTTTAGTAGTCCACAAGAGAACATGATCACTCAGAGAATTTTAATAATAGAGTGAAAGGTATGGTTTAATCGCTGGTTATTAACTTGGCCAAATTTTTAGAAATGCAGTAAGTTTTAAATAGCAGCTATGGTACATACTATTCTCTGATGGAAAACAATAAGCACAGAAATAATATCTTAAGCAAAAAGTAAAATTAGACATTACATCCTGAGTTGAGGAAAAAATTCTTTATAAGGAGATTAATGTTTCCCCCTTATAATATGTAAAAGAAGGGAAGAGTAGTAGTGATTCTCTAATTAGAAATGCCCACAGCCAGGTAATAAGCAACCTTCAAAGTCATGATGTCAACTCTGCCAGAAGTTTGGGAATATTTTATAAGCTATAATAAGAGTAACGATATTAAAGTTAATAATTAAGTTGTCCAAATTATACTGAATGTCAACCTTCATAATAATTGGCAATATTTTATTTTAAAAAATGAGAGAAAAGAAGAATCAACCTAAGAAAGCAAGGAGAGAAGAGTAAATGTTTTTTCTTAATATCACTTAATGATCAGAATCTTAATGTATTATTGATAATAAACCTCCCTGCTCCCTCTGGGAATCTGCTAATTAGACAACCACAGAATGAAAAAAAATGAAAACTGCTATGGACAATTTTAATCATCCTAATCGGGATTACATGGGCTCATCTGTGAGATGAAATGTATATATTCATTGCTCTATAAAGATTTCATGATAACCCCAAATGTGTTCTTAATTGAACCTCCTGTATATGTTTTCAATTGACTATGTGTTTTATATCTCTTTAGTCATGTACCTATAAATAAAGCTAACATCTCAAATTAGAAAATAAAAACAACAAAAAGATTTTATGTGACCATCTTTTAAAAAGGGGTATAAAACTGTAAATGGGTTTCACAGCAATTCAGCAAACTGCAAATTACAATGAATAATAAATGAACATGAGGCCGCCTTCATAGGACGCTTCTCAGCAAGAGGAACGCCTTATACTGATGCCTATAAAATCATTTAACTGTTGTTTCTACAATTTAAATAATGAAGTATTTGATTATTACTAATAAACAATTTATAGTTCTGAATCATGCCTGGAACTGAAAAGTAAACTGTTCTATCCCGGGAGCTTGCAATGTCTTAAAAAGCAAAACCATAGAGCCAGAGGCACAACCAAAAGCTATTAAAGGAGCCGGCCATTAGGTTTCCATCTCACTTTGAAGATTGATTTCAGCAGTGCGAGGAGCATCAGAAAAGCAACTAAAAGCATTTTCTACTTTCTGTTCCTATTGTTTACCCTTGAAGGTCTATTAATGTTCTCCTGCAGCCTTCAGATATTCCATGGACATGACGAGAGTGTGCTTCATTATCTACTATTAGCCTCCAGAACTACACACACGAAAACTTCTCATCAGACATCAGCAAACTTGTTAAATCCTATGGAAAATAGCATTACTTGGGCAGTGCCTGTAGCTCGGTAGGTAGGTGCGGCCACCTACACCGAGGCTGGTGGGTTCGGACCCGGCCCAGGCCTGCTAAACAACAATGACAACTGCAACAACAAGAACAACAAAAATAGCTGGGCTTTGTGACGGGTGCCTGTCCCAGCGACTTGGGAGGCGGAGGCAAAGAATCGCTTAAGCCCAAGAGTTTGAGGTTGCTGTGAGCTGTGACTTCACAGCACTCTACCGAGGGCGACACAGTGAGTGAGACTCTGTGTCAAAAAAAAAAAAAGAAAAGAAAAAAGAAAAGAAAAGAAAATAGCATTACTTTACAGAAGCCAGGGAATCTCACTGTCAAAGACGAGTTGGTGTGCTGACTGGGGGACTATCAAGAAAATATGAGCAGTTTGCAGAAGGTGTTTATCAGCATAGCAATCAAGAGGCAAAAATATTTGGGGACAGTTTGAATATTGAACTGTTTTTCTTACCTTAGTATATTCTGAAAACATCTTCAAAAATTGAGATTCAATCTCTTTGAAAAGATTTATGCCAACGACATTAAAATATGTGATTTTGCAGAATAAATTAATACCGTCTGCCATGCTTTGATACGAACTCCTGCCCGTCAATGGATCACTTTATTAACTATCAAAATGCTGGAAATGTGCATATTAGCCAGTATGTGTTTGGTAAAAATCAATTTATTTCCAACAGGGATATGTTAATATAGCCCCAGACAGCAAGATATATTGGGTTGCGTTTATCAGTTTATTTAGCTGCCTGCCAGAGCCCTAAAGCAAGTCCTTGAATATAAGTATTCTACTCCTTTATGTACTGAAGATTCAGAACTCAGTCTCCAGTGGGATTGTGCCATGCCGAATGCCTGGATCATCTCTTATTCCATAGCCACAGGCTCTTAAAGTTTCGGCCTCTTCCTGCTTATGAAGATTCCTTTATGGTAATGCTTCTTCACTGTTTCATCACAGAATCTAAAAGTTAAACCCTTTAGCCTACCATTCATGGTGCTCCAGAATCTGATGTAAAAGTAGGTTTTTAACCTTATATTCCACTCTTTAAATCAGGGGTCCTCAAACTATTTAAACAAGGGGCCAGTTCACTGTCCCTCAGACCACTGGAGGGCCAGGCTGTGGGTCCTGGGACAAGTTGGCTGCTACGCAGGACAGGCAGTGCAGCAAAAACACCCGGTGGGCTGGATAAATGTCCTAGGCGGGCCACATGTGGCCCACAGGCTGTAGTTTGAGGATACCTGCTTTAAATCCTAACTTACAATCTAATTGGACTCCCCAGCGAAATGTTAATCCAAAGATGTTTAGCTTTGCTGCCTCTGGGTAATGCCATTTGCTCGTCTGAGGTGCTTTCCACCTTTCCACATGCTCATTGAATGTCACACGTTGCGATTCATACTCTCATATTGCAGCACACACATATTCATGTGCGTGCTCACACACAGACATAAACACAATAGTACCTAAATGTGAAACTTTGGCAGAGTTATCACTGGGAATGAAAATAGCTCAAATGGTTCCAGTGAGGCAACAAAACTCTGGAAGCCCAGAAAAGAATAGTTAAGGGATCGTGGACCCTTAGATAGAGGATTGTATATGTGGGATGAGACAATATCTGTAGAACTGCATAGATAAGAAACAAATTTAGAAGAATTGAATCTATTGGCTTGGCACCTGTGGCTCAAGCGGCTAAGGCGCCAGCCACGTACACCTAAGGTGGCAGGTTCGAATCCCCAGCCCGGGCCTGCCAAACAACAATGATGGCTGCAACCAAAAAATGGCTGGGTGCTGTGGCGGGTGCCTGTAGTCCCAGCTACTTGGGAGGCTGAGGCAGGAGACTCGCTTGAGCCCAGGAGTTGGAGGTTGCTATAAGCTGTGATACCATGGCACTCTACCCTGGGGGATAGCTTGAGGCTCCGTCTCAAAAAAAAAAAAAAAAAAAAAAAAAGAATTGAATCTATAAAGTGTGAGTTTTAGATTCAGGTTATGACCCAGTTATCTATGTTGATTATTGATTAACTTATTAATACATATTCATTTATATTCATCAACTTCCAGATATGGCTGTTTAAAAAGCAAAATTATGACATCTTTAAAACCAAGAATTCATCTAGATTTAGAGACGTTCCAATCAAAAACTAAAGTGTTCTGAGTTTTTTCCAATTCCCCAAACAATGCAGCCCATTTCTTCCTTGGAGGTTGCTTCACAAACTGCACATTCTCAAATGACAACATTCTTCACTTTGCAGAGCCTCTGGAGCAGGGGTCCTCAAACTTTATAAACAGGGGGCCAGTTCACTTTCCCTCAGACCGTTGGAGGGCCAGACTGTGGGCCCCAGGACGAGTCAGCTGCTAAGCAGAACTGGCAGTGGTGGCAAAAACACCCAGCAGGCCAGATAAATATCCTAGGCGGGCTGCATGTGGCCCGCAGGCCGTAGTTTAAGGACGCCTGCTGGAGGAACGCTCACGTGAGTTGCTGAGTACTCCAGAATAGGCCAAGCATCTTTATGTCTCTAGCACATGGTACAGGTACTACCAGATAGAAAAAGAAATATTAAACCAATTATTTTAAACATTGTTCCTAAAAGAGTATCTTTTTAAATACAGTACGCCTCTATTACCCTGAGGAATATTTCCTTGTGAGGGTGGCCAGTGGTAAAGGTCTTGTTCTCTCTACTGGTGAGGTAAGTTTGCTGTGTATATTGAGCATGGAATTAATTATTTACATTGTAGGTGAATGAATTCAAAATTTTTACTCTGTTCTTTCACATGCTCAGTGGGGCATTTCCTTAGCAGAGAACCTCTATATACATAATGATACATGGGTTAGGAAAATAGAATTTGCTAAGTGATAACCAATTTGGACTGGGGAAAATGTCAAACCCTGACTATGTAAGCCAAATTCTGAGAGCCATACCATGGACATAAACAACAGCACACTCATCTAAAAATACTATTCCAGACCACGTTTTTGAGATATTCTTGGGTTTATTAAGCAGAAAATTCAGTAGAGTGGAAAAAGTCTATAAACTTATACCATATACATAATAACCATTAATGCTTGGGCCTATCCTTTGGCTTAAAAAATATTCAGTTTATCTTAATGAAATGATTTTAAACTTTCCAAGGTAGAAGACTAGATTACATGAGCTCTGCTCTGTGTCCACCTTCCCCCACTCATACTTCTATTTTTGGATTTATGTTTACTGTCACCATGTCTCTCTAGGGCAGGCCCATTTACCCCTAACTGTGTCTTATACACATGTTCACTGTCTCTTTGATTCATTTATTCATGTTTAATTATGCCAGTGTATTGCAATGCTAAAAAAAAAAAAAAAAAAAAGAAGTGTTTCCATTTCTTTAGGGAAAAAATAGAAATAGATTTCACATCCAGAGTAGAAAGAGCACTAAATTAAACTTGAGACATATTCCTCTTGGCCCCATTCACAATTAGGACTCCCAGCTTAACCTTGGAAACATCACTTTAGCCTTCTGGTTTCCATGTACACTAAATGATGTGTTTAAACTCAGTGGTCTCTGAATCCTCTTTAATTCTAAAAGCATATACAGTGGTGTCACTATTAACATTTATACTACACATGTTGTTTTGTGCTAATTAATATACTTTTATTTATTTAAAGTATGGCTTGGGAACTTTTTCTAAAAACTTTTAATAGGGAGGTGCCTGTGGCTCAGCGAGTAGGGCGCCGGCCCCATATACTGACGGTGAGGGGTTCAAACCTGGCCCCAGCCAAACTGCAACAAAAAAATAGCCAGGCGTTGTGGCGGGCGCCTATAGTCCCAGCTACTCGGGAGGCTGAGGCAAGAGAATTGCCTAAGCCCAGGAGGTGGAGGTTGCTGTGACCTGTGATGCCACAGCATTCTACCGAGGGCGATAAAGTGAGACTCTGTCTCTAAAAAAAAAAAAAAAACTTTTAATAAAGCACACAAGTGATTTCTTTGAGATTTTTTTCAAGGTTGCTTTATATATCCTTGTTAAAATAAATCACAGGGAATTATAAAGACACATGATAATAATATATAATGTAGTAATAATATATGATGTGTAACTCTCAATTTTATGAATTTACATACAGATAGATTACTGATAACAAATTTTTGTTTAAACAGTAACATTTGTTTGCATTTGAACTATAGACCCCAAAGAACATGTCCTTTATTAGGAGTTCATTGATGGAAACGTGGCCATAATCTCTGAACACTGCAGTTGCTTTGCAGAGCACGGATGTTTTTCTTCTTTCCACCTCATCCTACTTTTTAATATTAATTTAATATTTATTATAACTGCTCCTATTTCAAGGCTAAATTTTTGGTGGAAAAGAGATATGTGCTTAAAATGACTATTAAAAAGAAGTGGCGAGCATATGAGAGTTAAAGTACAAACGTTTGGGTGCTGGGTTGAGGTAATACTGATTCATAAAAAACATAAAAGAAGAATTGTGAATTGTGAAGGAGCTAATTATGAACAAGATATCTTGTGTCATGACCAGTGAATCATTCTATACAATTCTATACAATCAATACCATTTGCACTTGTAATAAACTTTTTTTATAATAAGTGAAACTCTACTAGATAATACAAATTAACACTTTTTGACTTGATTATAATATACTTGCATTAAATTACAAAGAAATTTTAAATGCAGCAACCAGTAATGAAATGCCAAATATTTAGTTCCTTCTTTAACTAAATTATTATCTGATTACTGACATAAAATATATCAGCCTTCATATACTTAAATAGAAATATTTACTTTAAGTGATTTAAGATATATTTTATAACATATTCATAAGTATGTTTAACAAAATCCTTTCTATATATTAGTATCATCAATGAAAAGTTTAATATACTATTTTCTTAATAAAAAATGTATAATAAAATATTATTAAATGACATAATGGGTGGCCTCTAAATGCCAGTCCCTGTAATGGGCACTAAAACAAATTAAACAAATATAAGTTAACTACAGTGGAGATGATAATACAGTTGAACATCCCTAATATGAAAACCTGAAATGCAAAAGGCTCCAAAATCCAAACCAACATGACACCACAAGTAGAAAGTCCCACGCCTGAGAACTTTGCTTGATGGTGGTTCAATACACACCAGCTTTGTGTCATGCACAAAATTATTACAAATATTATATACAATTATCTTTAGTCTATGTGTATAAGATGTAGATGAAACATAAGTGAATTCTGTGTTTAAACTTCAGTCTCATCCACAAGATATCTCAGTACATATATGTAAATATTTGTAAATATTTTAAAATAAAAAAAATCCAAAATCTGAAACACATGATTTCAAACATTTTGGATAAGGGATACTCAATCTCTACTGTTAATATCTGACATTTAATGAATACCTACAAGCCCTGCCCATGACAATTTCTATTTTTTTTTGTAGTTTATGGCCAGGGCTGTGTTTGAACCCACCACCTCCAGCATATGGGACCAGTGCCCCACTCCTTTGAGCCACAGGCACCGGACAATTTCTAAATCTATATGTGTTTTCCATTTATTTTTACAAACTTTTCAGATATAAATAATTAATTTGAGAATCAATGTAGTAAGTTGTTTATCTTTACCCAGTTAATTAGAAAGGGATTTTCTGGTAGAGACTAAAGCTTCGCACTCACACAGACACCTTTGGAAGCCCTGGGTTGGGGAGGGACTCTGGCCACATTATCACATGTTCATATATTTTCATATATTGTCTTTTAACACTTATAATTCATGTCTATTTCTTTTATCACTCTGTATAAAAATTTACTCATGTCTAATTTTATGTAGTAACTTTATATATTTTTTTCTTACAAAGTGTCCGCAAATTGTACAAGGTAAACAGATCCCCACAAAACCTGGATTTGTTACTGCAGTTAAAAAGTGACAGAGTCAGGCTTTACCTTTTAAGTCTAAGACTGTGCTTTGCTCCAGTGTGCCTCCCAATCTTAGAGTTCATTCTTATGTGCAAACAACTGGCGATTGCAAACACATTGGATAAATGCTTCAAACACTTTATTTCACCATACGGTGGACGGGTGGTAATTGTCAGAAATCCTCCTTGAGAATGAGCAGGAATAGCTATTGAGTGTGGAAAGTACATGGCAGACAGATTGAATGAGGTTGAATTAAGGACACAATAAAAACCCAACTCGCATTTGCTTTATTTTTCTCTGGGGTGTTAGGTCTTAACCTTACCACTTATTAGTTCTACACATACCATATTTATTGAATTTATATGCCTGCAAAGCTGTTCTACAGCTGGCAGGGTCTGAAAATTATTGGTAATTAACATTAATGGGCAAGAACATTTTCAGTGGAAATTTAAAAATCCTTTGGCGTCATGGCATAATAACTAGATCAGAGAGTTGGCTCTACCAACATTCACATTTTCGCTTTAGAAATCAGCTTTGTCCCATGATCTTATTTACACAGTAAGAAATGAGATTTTTTTTTCCCTTCCTTTATTTTATATCTAAACATGTGTGTGCCATCAAGAAGCAGTCAAATAAACTCGGTTTGACATCACAGACAAACCCTTTGATGTTGCTTTACCTGTGAACTGGTATTGATGGTTCCCGAATTGTGAAATTCTGCAACAAGTAACAGTCCAGTCAATTTAATACTTAAGTCGCCCTTTTCCCTTCTCTTTGATTTGCATCCGTCTTATTAGAAACTGACACTGTCTTATTGATTTCATTCAACCCTTGAAAGAGAAGATAAGAAAAAAAGAAAATGTGACAGAGATAAGAGGCTTTCAAGGTTATCCAGGGATGGTGTCTAAAGGAAAGGATTGTCTCGGGTCTCAGTAAGGGATATTAAGGCACAATATTCACAGGGTAAAAAAAAAAGGTATTTTAAGGTTACCATCATATACCTGAAAATCTGTTCTGCTACTATTTCACTGAAAGTAATTTAAGTGCTTTAGAAAGAATATATCTCTCATCTTTTATGTTTCTTCGTGCAAAACAAATTACAGTGATGTTACAGTTGATAGCCATATATACAAGCTTGCATCGATTTCACTGGTAATTTGCAGCTCATTACCAAGTAACTAAAATATCAAATGCTATTACTTATCTCTAGGTTTTTCCTGTTCAGTAATATTAATTCTAAACATATGATTTATTTAATACACACAACATCCCTATGAGATACGTTTTATCTTCTGCATCAAACTAGGTAAATTGGTGCTTACAAAGGCTAAGTAAACAAATCAAAAAAGTATCTGTGTGTGTGTGTGTGTGTGTGTGTGTGTATATATATATATATTTTTTAAACTATGTGGACATTAGTTCAGAGCCAGTGTTACAGATAGAACACAATGTTACGGTATAAGAAGGAATTCAGATGGATTGGCAAGGCCCACACCAGGCTCAGGAAGTAAAAGGAAGATCTGGAGTGATGGGATAAGACTTTGGCATCTCTCAGGATGAATCTGATGCTGGCTCTTCCTATCAGCAAAGGTGCTTTTGTTAAAGAATCTGGTCTTTAAAGATGGTGAACTTTTCTTTCCACCATTTACCATAATTTTAACAGGCAAGTTATGGGAATACACCATTAATAACTGCTATCTTTTAGAAGATGTCAACTTTGTACTCTAAGGGGACTCAATCTTGAAAATCATAAAGCATAGTCATGACTACTGCTAAAGACTGGAGAGAAAGGGAAGAGGGGAGCATCTGCACAAACCTCAATCTTTCTGGTCCCAAGGCTACTGTCAGCACGCCGTTCTTCTGACTGCTGTCGACTCTATTTTGTTATAAGCAGGGGCAGCTCACAAATGCTTTGAGGTAATTCAAAAACTCTTTTATTGTCCTAATACCTAACTTCTCAGTCTTCTTGAAATATCTTCTATTTGATATATTTATTGAATCTTTCATGAAAGACAGTGGGGGTGACAGAGACTGAAAGTAATAAAAGATGAATAAAAAGATTTTATACCTGGGTGAGGCCTGAGAACACCGTATAATAAAGGAAGTGGATTAAAAAAGGCAAAGGAGAGGTGTTAAGTTTGTAGACTCGATGTCATCTAGGAGTAAAAAAACCCAGAGGATAGGGGCACTTTTACTTTGCTGTAACATACTACATTTTTTTTTTTTTTTGGAGACGGAGCCTCAAGCTATCCCCCCTGGGTAGAGTGCGATGGCATCACAGCTCACAGCAACCTCCAACTCCTGGGCTCAAGCGAGTCTCCTGCCTCTGCCTCCCAAGCAGCTGGGACCACAGGCGCCCGCCACAACGCTCGGCCATTTTTTGGTTGCAGCCATCATTGCTGTTTGGCGGGCCTGGGCCATGGATTTGAACCTGCCACCTTAGGTGTATGTGGCTGCTGCCTTAGCGGCTTGAGCCTAAGAAACTTTTTGATCCTGATATCTTTGTCATTCTTTGTGCACAAATGCAGATTATGTCCATATAAGTGCAGTGCTTATCAAAGTAAGAACCTGTGACCAGCATCCTCAGCATCCCTGTCAATTTGTCTGAAATGCAGATTTTCAGTCTCTACCCCAAGCTTCTGTGAAGGGAAACTTTTTTTTTCTTTTAAGACAGAGTCTCATTTTGTCACCCTCAGTACAGTGCCATGGTGTCATAGCTCACAGCAACCTCAAACTCTTGGGCTAAAGTGATTCTCCTGCCTCCTAAGTAGCTGGGACTACAGGTGCCCACCACAACATCTGGCCATTTTTAGTTGTAGTTGTTTAGCTGGCCTGGGCCGGGTTCCAACTTGTCACCCTCAGTGTATGTAGCTGGCACCATAACCACAGTGCTATGGGTGCTGAGCCTGAAGGGAAACTCTTGAGGGTAAGTCTTACCAATCTGTGTTTTATAGAGTGTCCACATGATTCTGATATCCATTAAGTTCATGAGTCACTGCTCTTGGGTATATACCTATGATTAATATTTTTGAGTTATAGGATAACAGGGTTTCTAATTTTTTAGGTATATTACTGTTCACTACAAGACTATTTTCTCTCTGTCCTCTCCAATTATAAAAATTATTTCCATGTTAATGCTTGAAAAACCTCACTGTTTCAAGTTTCATGAGGTGATTATTAATGAAGTTGTGCTGCTTCCATGAATTTATAACTACTTAGGCTTGGTACCCATAGCTCAGTGGTTAGGGCTCTGGCCACATACACTAGAGCTGGTGGGTTTCAACCCAGCCAGGGCCTGATAAACAACAATGATAGCTACAACAGAAAATATAGCCATGTTATGGTGGGCACCTGTAATCCCAGAACTTGGGAGGCTGAGGCAAGAGAATGGCTTATGTCTCAGATATTGAGGTTGCTGTGAACTGTAACTCTACAGCATTCTACCGAGGGTGACGTAGTGAGACTCTGTCTCAAAAAATAAATTAATTAATTAAAAAATAAATATAAATGAGTTTTAAAAAAGAAATAAAAATATTAAACTTTAAAGAATTAATTCTTTAATTCATCTGTGTCTGTTACTACTACTGCCCTGTTTACATCCTACTTCTACATGCAGGGGCATCCAAGGCACAGTCCGTAGGTCACACGTGGATTATTATGTGAGGACTTTTTTGCTTATCTGTGGTGTTTGCAAAACTTATGAATGGACTTTATTTTTTCACTCATCAGCTTTTCTTGGTGTTCATGTATTTAATGTGAGTGTCAAGACAATTGTTCTTCCATTGTGGCTTAGAGAAACCAAAAGGTTGGACATCCATGACTGGTATAAAGGGAACTGTTTGACCTTTAGCTGTGCCTTCCCCTTCTTAAGAGAATGGATCCTATAAATAAAAACCAAGTAGCACAATTTTAGCATACAGTAGGCCCATGTTTCTGCCTTGGCTCTCCTTTTTCAGGGCAATGTCCCTAAATGAGGCATACACCCAGACATGTCCAAAGGAATCGGATTGGATATCTTATCCTGTACACTGAAAATCTTTCTACTTCCTGTATTATTGTCTCTGAATTGAAGGGTTACAACCTAGAGTATGTATGGTAATGAAATAAAATACTGGGCTGACTTTCTATAGTTTTAAATTTAAGCAAGAATTAAAATTTATAATAAACATACTGATAATTTATTTATTATTATTATTATTTTGAGACAGAGTCTCACTTTGTCACATTCAGTAGAGTACTGTGGTGTCACCACTCACAGCAACCTCAAACCCTTGGGGTCAAATGATTCTCTTGCCTCAGCCTCCCAAGTAGTTGGGACTACAGGTGCCCACCACAATGCCCAGCTATTTTTTTGTTGCAGTTGTCATTGTTGGTTAGGTGGCCTGGGCCAGGTTCAAACCCGCCACCTTTGGTGTATGTGGCTGGCACCGTAACCACTGTGATACAGGCGCAAAGCCAGTGATTTATTTCTATGATTTATAAATGTACTATGTAAATCTGTAGTAAACATGGCAATCATAGTAAAAATTCAGCCAACAATTGTATTTCCTCAATGAACCTCCAAATAGAGCTAATTGTTCTCCTGTTTATACCATAGTACTTATAACATGTTACTGTATATATTGTCTTACCAGATTGTGTGTTCCTCAATTTTTATTAGTATTTCTGACTACAATTGTTCCAGCTATACTGTGGGGACTTGAAAATTTTTTTGTTGAATTAATATCTTAATGGTATGTCAGAATATTTGTTATGATTTCTTTTTCACCCACAGTATAAAGCAATGCAAATAATCTGTAAACCATTTTGGTAAACTGTAAATAGTGATCACAGTAAGAATTAGTCCATCCACCTCTTTCTGTGTCACATAAATCTGAACAATTTCAGACTGAGAAGAAATTCCAGGTATCAGTACCTGTGGGCTTCAGCCAGGAGGTGTAGCAGTGTAGTACCTGGACCCTAGTCAGGGGTCCTATATAGGGACATGATGCTAGAGAACCACAGCATCGTGGTCTCAGTAGGTGAGGCCTACTTGCTACATAATTCTAAATAGCATATTTTATTCTTATGAAGTCAATGGGATGGCTGTAGTTTATTGATATGTAAGGTAAAGAAAATCAGTGTCTATGGATCACTTCTTTCTTTTTTTTGAGACAGAGTCTCAAGCTGTTGCCCTGGATAGAGTGCCGTGGCATCATAGCTCACAACAACCTCCAACTTGGGCTCAAGTGATCCTCTTGCCTCAGTTTTTCTGTTTTTTAGTAAAGGTGGGGGTCTTGTTTTGCTCAGGCTGGTCTCGAACTCATGAGCTCAAGCAATCTATCTCCCTCAGGCTCTAAGAGCACTGGGATTACAGGTGTGAGCCACCATACCTGACCAGTGGATCACTTTTGACCACCAGAAGATAGTTATGTTTGCCTATCCATTGAAATGTTCTTGTGACATCTTTGTTCAGCAGCTCCAGAAGTCTCCCACTCCTTCAGTGTCCATGAAGTATAGACTGGTTCAAATCCTAAATTATTTCTTATTAACAGGGTATTGTGTTGTCAAACTAGAGATGATCTTTGCCCCAGAGCAAGAATAGGAACCACAAATACTGGAGGAAGAGTCTCTAATCCAGAGCCATCCAGGTGAGTTAATGTGTGCTGCACATTAGGGGATTTATTATTTAATTATAGTTTATTCAAGGGTTGTCAACTTTGAGGTGTTTTCTAAGAAAATCTCTTTAGAGGTCCAAAACTTTAAATACTACTCTCATAAAAAGTGTTCTATTTTTTGATTTTTTTAAAAAAAAATATTTACTATTCTTATACTTGCTGATAGTCCAATTTTGGCCACTATGTATTTATGCTTGTTTTTCTTAGTTACTTTCTGGTTTTCAAAGTAATTCAAGTTTTCCACTTTACCTTAATTATTCTGCATTTCTTCTATTATCAGACATTCTTCTATAAACTGATTTTTTTACTCAATAAGTGACTTTTGATAGTTTTTATATGCCACTCATTTTCTAAGAGTTTAGGATATAGTAGTGAAAACATAACTCCTTTAAATGAATGCAGGTGACACTAAACACATAAATTTATATTTGTATTTATGCACATTAATGTTACGTGGTATTAAAGACTATTAAAAAATTAAACAAGATTAGATTGATAATGGAGGGGTGGAGCCAAGATGGTGGACTGCATTCAGCTTTTTACAGAAACTCCCGTCCAGAAGGAGACTTAAAGGACAGAAGTTTAGCAAGTTAGATGATGGTTCGGAGCAGAGCCAAGAGAGAAGATTGAAGAGCGCACTTCAACCTTCTTGAGGTGTGCTGCACCCCAAAAATACAACCACAAGGTACAAAATCCGCCACCAAGCACACGGGAGTCCCCTCCCCCACAACAAGGGCTCACAGTTTACTCCATGCAAATAAGCGAGCAGAGTTCAAATTTCTTCCCACTCTATCCCATGGGACAGACCCCCTAAAAACTGGATCTCCTACCCCTGCTGGCGTGCCATGGCACCCTCCAGCCAGGCATAAAATGGTAAAACTGTATAAAACTGTATATATTCCCCACCCACCCACTCCGAGGTCTGGAGGTTTGTTACCTATGGAATCCTGATTCTTGGGAATCTCCTTGAGAGAAGTGGAGGGGGAAAGGGTTGGTGCTGTTCTGTGCTGACTGTGGTGCAGGTGTGAGGAGAGGAGAGTCAGCTCAGGGGACGCCAGTGCAGCAACGGTGGCATCCTGAGCTGCTGGCTGACGCCATTCCAGCCCCATCTCTCTGGGCAAACAGAGGTTCCGGACAGCAGCCACAGGCAGGGCACAGATAACTTTTGTGGGTGGAGCACCAGCCCTCAGGGTATAATCCCCCTGAGACAAAGGCAGTGAGCGGGCAGGGGCTAGAATTGACACCTGAGTGTAAACTGCTATCTGTCTGCTGCCCAGAGCTGAATGCAACCTCTGATTTACAGAGAAATCTAGCCAGACAGAAGCCTAATTTAAACACACAAGGACCCCTGCTGAACTCAGATTTCTGACTGATTTTGCCAGTCGTAAACCCCGGGAGCAGTGGCCTACTGGAGCGAATAGGGTCACAGACCTGGGGGATTATGAGTGATTGGGTGCAAGGTGGGGAAGGAGGTATTAACCTTCTCAGACTAACCCATTTGCTGGGTGGGTCCCTTTGCCCTCACGGAGCACTGGAGCAAGTTATATCAGAGCTGCAAGCAGACCCCTCTTATCTAGCTCCCAGAGACATTTGAACTCTTAAATTGAAATGGGTGCTGACTGGGACAACTGATTTGGACTCCTTAAACCTGGCAGACCACCCAAGGACTATTCAAAGGGGCACCCCGGGTGTATGATTGAGTGAAGGTTTGAAC
>CAUYQV010176872.1:0-14309 GCA_963574575.1 Galagoides demidoff | reverse complement strand
CATCACAGCTCATAGCAACCTCCAACTCCTGGGCTCAAGCGAGTCTCCTGCCTCCGCCTCCCAAGTAGCTGGGACCACAGGCGCCCGCCACAACACCCGGCCATTTTTTGGTTGCAGCCATCATTGTTATTTGGCGGGCCCAGGCTGGGGATTCTAACCCACCACCTTAGGTGTACGTGGCTGGCGCCTTAGCCGATTGAGCCATAGGCGCCGAGCCTTAAGCGATTCTCTTGACTCAGCCTCCCAAGTAGCTGGGGCTATAGGAGCCCGCCTCAATGCCTGGCTATTTTTTGGTTGTAGTTGTCATTGTTGTTTGGCAGGCCCAGGCTGGGTTTGAACTCGCCAGCTCTGGTGTACGTGGCTGGCACCTTAGCTGCTGAGCTATAAGCGCTGAGCCCTGATACAACATTTTAAACTAAATCCTACTGTCACAGAATTCAGCTATTTGATACCTCTGCTGTTGTGGCATCTTACTGCCAGTAGTTATGACTCATCCCCAGCCATAAGACAGGAGAAAGTACATTGGAATGGGAGATCACAGAAAATGCATCATGAAAGGAACACCAGGGAAGTTTCTTCTTTCGCTTTTCAACAACGCATTCCTTTTAAAACTAACACTTTCCAAGACATGTTTCTGTTTATAAATTACCTTCATATCCATCTCTTGATTCTCAATAATGCTATAAGGTAAACTGATATTACCCCTATTTTACAGATGAGGAAACTGGGCTCTGAAAGAGGAAGTAAACCTCTCAAGAGCTCCACTGTTTAAATGACCCCAGATTCAAACCACAATTTTTTGACTAAATTATTCCTGGTTCATCATGGTCAAGACACTTTCTACCAAATGGTCTCCCATCTCCCAAAGATCCCATGGATCATATTCCCACAGGCTCCACTCAGAACCAGAGTGAACCTACTGAGAACATCTTTGGAATAAATAGTGTTATAAGCCCCTGGGGCTTTGCCTGAACCTAAGAGTGGCCTGCTAAGACTGCTTACAAGTGGTAGGCATCAACTATACATAGCAAGGACTTGACTCAGGTCCATGCTGGCCTCTGGGCAGTGCCCATTCTCCTAGCTGAAGCTGGGAGGAGACAGGGCTATCATTAAAACCATTTAAAAACAATACACATACAAAAAAATCATAAAAAACTTTATTTACAGTTGAAAACTTAAACACAATCTTAGGTTCTGAATCTGTGCTACTTCCAGGGTCTCTTGATCAAATGGGCAGCAGCAGGCAAGGAAACACAGAGGGCAGTCCACATTCTCTTACTCAAGAACATCACCCATAGCCATGGAAGGCCTACAATGGCAGAGATGTGGAGGTCAGTGAGGGATGGAGAAATAAAGAGTTTAGAGCAGTGGTTCTCAACCTTCCTAATGCCGTAGCCCTTTAATACAGTTCCTGTGGGTCACGACCCACAGGTTGAGAACTACTGGTTTAGAGGATCTAGAAGGGGATATTCCATGAGAGAATGCTCCCAGCTGTCCTCTCCACTCCTAATCCTGTTTTTCTCCTCTGTTTAAAAGGGTAGAATGGGTCTGATAGAAACTAACATTTTTTTTTTTTTGAGACAGTTTCACTTTGTCACCCTTGGTAGACTGCCATGGTGTCACAGCTCATAGCAACCTCAAACTCTTGGGCTCAAGCAATTCTCTTGCCTCAGCCTCCTTAATAGCTGGGACTACAGGCACCCGCCACAACGCCTGGCTATTTTTTGTTTGTTTGTTTAGCAGGCCCAGGCTGGGTTCAAACCCACCAGACTTGCAACATGTGGCTGGTGCCCTAACCATGGAGAACACATGCCCAAACAAGAAACTAACATTTATGACTAAGCATACTGTCTCATTTATTATTTACCTTTCACAGTTCTGTGTAGTATATATTATCTCTAATTATGCAAAGGAGCAATCTAGAGTTTCACGGGTTTAATGGCTTGACTAAGTCTACAGCATTAGACAGTGGTTGGGCACCCTGGTCTACTTGGCTCCAAAGCCTGTGGCTTTTTTGTTAGACTTCAGTGGCTCTTTGTGGAACTCCAAAACAAAGAGCAATCCATCTTCTTGTTTCAGATCCAGCTATAAAGAGAAAGTCTACATCTTTGGAGTCATCTATACCAAAAAACAGTGTAAGTATACTCAGATACTACCATCCCCCTCGCCCTGCCATCCCAAATGGTGCCCACATCCTCCTCCAGAGTCCTGGTGTCATATTGCATGCCCAGACAAAAGTTTAACTCTGGACCCTCAAGCAAAATGTATAATAAATGCACTTTGTAAGTTGCATGGTGGATTAAGATCTATTAGACCAGGCACTATGTTAGTCAACATGGTCTTTGCTTCAAGGAGGCATCAGTCCAAGGAAAAATAGCACATTTGGGATACGCTGTGTTAAATGTGGTAATGAAGGTTTGAACCAAGTGCTGTCAGAGAGCATCCAGGGAGGAACCATTAACTCAGCCCAGACCTAAGAGGAGGAGATGGTGGAACCAGGGAAGAATCCACAAACTGATGTTAGCCACAGCGATGGGTATACTACTGGGACATGTTGGGAGGGATTAGGACTAGTTAAAATTACATATTAAACAGTATATATTTCTATTATAAGATACATGCTTAATGTAGAAAATTTAAGCATAAATAGGATAACAAACTAAAAAAGTCTCTTTGCTATCTCTTCTACAGAACTATTAATACTCTGCTATATACTACTGCAGAGATTTCTCACATAATCAAAATAAATAGTACCATGCTTACCCAATGTACATTATTTTTTGTTGTTGTTTATTTTGTTTTTTGAGACAGGTCACTGGGTCTTGCTGCTGCCTAGGGTGGAGTGCAGTGGCACCATCATAGCTCACAGTAACCTCAAACTCGTGGGCTCAAGTAATCCTTCTGCCTTAAGTTTCCCAAGTAGCGAGGACTACAGGTATATAACACCATGTTTGGCTTATTTTTCTATTTTTCTTTCTTTCTTTCTCTTTTTTGGTAGAGATGGGATCTTGCTTTGTCCAGGTCTCAAACTGCTGGCCTCTTAAAGTAGTATGATTAGACTTGAGCCACTGTACCTAGTAATGTATTAAATCTTAACTATCACTTAATTTACCTTAGAAATCTTGCCAACATATATAGATCTACCTCTTTTCTTTCCCTTTTTCCCCCTTCCCTTCCCTTTCTTTCTTATTGTTAAGACTATATAGTATTCCATTGACGAGATGTACTTGTGTGTGTATCTAAGACTTGACTATGATGGAGGCAGCTTTGCCTTGGTACTGGACTTGACTGGAATGAAGCCAGACATTCTCCTTTCCCTGGTCTTTTCACCTGGTAGAGCTTTTGCGGGCAGGGAACAAATAGGTCACACACCCAGCAGGCACATAAATACTTTATGCCAAATCTCTGATGCTCCCAAGAGCCTACTTTCATGAGGAACCTTTCCTTGCCTGGACTACTGCAGTGGACTCCTCACTGGCTTCTAGCCCTTCTTCTACATCACTGTCAGAATCATCTTCTGATCATGAAAATTCAACTATAATATTCTCCTGCTCAAAATCCTTCAGTAGGTCCTATTAGCCTGGTTCTCTTCAGAGGGCAGATCCTCTCTGAGAATCTCAGGAGCACTATGTACTCTGTCTCCACAGGGGAAAATTACTCCTTGTCTGAAGCCCATTCCCTGTCCTTGGGATAACAATATGAACTGCTTAGCTTGGCACTGTTTCTCACAACTGGCCATGGGCTCCATCTAGCCTTCTCTCTTAACTATTTGCTTCTCCTGTCTTCCTACTTTGGCCATATTGAATTATCTGTAGCTTCTCCTACAATTCTGGCTGTTTCCTGTTTTTGTGCCTTTACACATGTTGTTCCCTCTGCCTGGAACGCCCTGCCCGGATTTAGCCACCTGACAAGTTCTATTCTTTTTTGTACTAAGCTGAAGCATCACATCTTCTTTGGTCTTCCCAAACCCCAGGCAGTTCAAGGCATTTATACTTTCCTTACCTTGTTCTTTTCTTATTTTTGAGACAGAGTTTCATTATGTCGCCTTGGGTAGAGTGCCATTGCGTCACAGCTCACAGCAATCTCTAACTTGTGGGCTTAAGTGATTCTCTTGCCTCAGTCTACCAAGTAGCTGGGACTACAGGCACCTGCCACACGCCCTGCTATTTTTGTTGTTGCAGTTGTCACTATTGTTTAGCAGGCCTGGGCTGGGTTCGAACCCACCTGCCTGGGTGTGTGTGAATGGTGCCCTAACCCTGAGTTACAGGTGCTGAGCCCTTTGCCTTGTTCTGAAACCTCCAATTCAGTGCTTTATTGTACTGTAACTATCAGTTTTCCCAAGATACTACTGAGTTCCTTGAAAGAATGAACCAGACTGGTTAAATCTGCAGTATAATAAATACTACGTATGCTGCATGGGACATATCTCAACATGTTTTACATAACCTTCCCCCTACAGGAATATGTTGCATCTACAAGTAATTCTAGGAAGGGAGATAGTGTTTCCTAAACTTCATTCATTCAAATAGCATCTTCTCAACTGTTAAAATATACATCATCCACAGGTACAATTTATTTATTTATTTTTTTAGAGACAGAGTCTCACTTTGTTGACCTTGGTAGAGTGCCATAGCATCACAGCTCACAGCAACCTCCAGCTCTTGGGCTTAGGCGATTCTCTTGCCTCAGCCTCCTAAGTAGCTGGGACGATAGGCGCCTGCCACAATGCACAGCTATTTTGTGTTGCAGCTTGGCTGGGGCCGGGTTTGAACCCACCACCTGAGGTACATGGGGCCAGCGCCCTACTCACTGAGCCACAGGCATCGCCCTACAATTTATTTTTTAACCTAATCCCTATCTGAACTTCAATACGGTCTCGTAAGCTATAACTATAAAATTATGTTATGTGCTAATTATATATTTTTCCTAAGATCTAAATACTTATTTATTTATTTTTGAGACCAAGTCTCACTTTCTTGCCCCTTAGAGTGCTACGGTGTCATAGATCACAGCAACCTCAAACTCTTAGGCTCAAGTGATCCCTTTACCTCAGCCTCCCGAGTAGGATCCAAATGTTTAAAGAAGAGGCGCACCTGTGGCTCAAAGGAATAGGATGCCGGCCCCATATGCCAGAGGTGGAGGGTTAAAACCCAGCCCTGGCCAAAAACTTCAAAAAAAAAAAAAAAAAAGGAAAAAAAGCTCTATCAAGAAGCACATGAGGCTCGGCGCCTATGGCTCAATCGGCTAAGGCGCTAGCCATGTACACCTAAGGTGGCGGGTTCGAATCCCCAGCCCGCCAAACAACGATGGCTGCAACCAAAAAAATGGCTGGGCGTTGTGGCGGGCGCCTGTGGTCCCAGCTACTTGGGAGGCAGAGGCAGAAGACTCGCTTGAGCCCAGGAGTTGGAGGTTGCTATGAGCTGTGATGCCATGGCACTCTACTCAGGGGAATAGCTTGAGGCTCCGTCTCAAAAAAAAAAAAAAGAGCAGGGTGTCAAACTTGAGGACCTAGAGCCGGCGTCCTCAAACTATAGCCCACAGACCACAAGTGGCCCGCCAAGGACATTTATCTGGCCCCTCGGGTGTTTTTGCCGCTGCTGCCTGTCCTACTTAGCAGCCGACTCATCCTGGAGCCTGCAGTCTGGCCCTCCAGCAGTCTGAGGGACAGTGAACTGGTCCCCTGTTTAAAAAGTTTGAGGACCCCTGACCTAGAGTAAGGAACGGAGGGAGGGACAGCAGAAGAGCCTTGGTTTTACTGGTGGGACAATACTGTGTGCTCAGGCAGTGACAGCGTGTGAGCTAGAGCTGACCATCTGTGTCCCCTGCGGAGAGTGCTCGACCCCCAGACGGACGGCAGGGGAGAATCTGGGCTACTTTAGTTTAGTTACCATGTTCATCAGTCACTCAGTGCATACTGAATGCTGACCAGTAAGGCTTAGGAGGTAACCAGAGTCTCTACAAGGATGACTGTGATTTACTCCAATCATCAGACGCTCTCAGGCTTAGGTCCCGGGAATTATCTGCGCTCACATGAAGTCAGAAACTGGACGGGGTCATGGATAAGATCTGTGTCCAGTCGTCTCTGCGTTCATTCAGTAGATTTACTGAGGGATGGACAGTTCTGGGCCTGTCACTGCCCCAGGTGCTCAGAACATATCAGAAAGCAGAGGTGACAAAAGTCCTGCTCTCACAAACCTCATTCTTCAGTGGCCTGGACCATCAGGGAAGTCTCAGTCACCCTCCAGTAGTAAGTGGTGCAAACTACCTGTAACGTAGCATACAAGTCATGCTGCATGTACTTCTCTGCACAAAGTCCACTGTGATTCTACAGGGCCACTAGCTTCCCAGCAGGGACGGGGGTCTGGGGCTTCACCCTGTTGAGCTGAGATTCACTGAGTGCTCTGGCGGAGGAAAGAGAGAGGCGGATGGACTTTGCCCAGTTGGTCAGTTCTGCAGCTCGGAAGTGACCCACATCACTTCCTCTCGGGACTAACCACACGGCCCCACCTAACGAGGGAAAGACGAGGAAATCTGAGGGAGCAGGTGGGCTAGCTGGTGTGCGTCACTGTCCCTGCCTCACGGCAGGAGCGGGGCTCACAGAGCCGGTCGGGCAGCAGGAGGTGGGGGGTGGCATTTTTAAACAGGGCAGTCAGGGTGGGCCCCCCGAGGAGGTGGCACACGGGCAGAGCCTTAGAGGATATGAGGGAGCCAGTTGCTACTGAAGGGGAGAGTGGTCTCCCCAGCAGGAATAGCGCAGAAGGGGATGGAGTGCGTCAGGACGGAGAGCAGCAGCCGAGATGGGACCCACAGACGGAATCCGGGAGCTGGCTCTCGTCACACCTCTGTCACACGTTAATTATGACCCTTGCGAAGTGCTTTAACCTTGGTGAGCTTCAGTTTCCTTGTCTGAGAAATGAAGATAATAAAACTATCTCATAGGATTGTTGTAACAGACACAATATATGTAAAAGTCCAGGCTCAGAACAGAAGGACGTGGTAGATCCTATGAACTGGCTCGCTGGAAAATCTATTCTCAAACACCTTCTTTGCCATCCTTTATTAGAAAAGGTAGAGAGGAAGAGGGAGAGAGAGAGAAGAGAAGAGAAAAACTCCAGCTCCCCTGAAGCTAGAGGTGACCCCAAAACCCAGTTATGGCCAGTGAGCTGTGAGTAGGAATCACTGACTTTTCCAAATACAAAGGCAACGAGTCCTTACCCCTTGACCCTGCCTCCTCCTTGTCTGGGTCTCAACCTCCCACCTTGCTTGCCGTGGGGCAGCACAAGGTTGACTGAGGAAGATGGGGTGTCAGGTAGAAAGGCAGGGGCTTGATGACACTGTTGAGCCACTTTCCAGGGCAGCCTGCCCAGAGATTTACTGTTGTGTGAGACAAGTGCCTCATTGTGGGTATTTCCAGTGTTTATTGGGTCTCTGTTGTGTGAAATGAACACAATAACAGCAGCCGCCACCGCCGCCACCATCTTCATCTATTCTGTGCCCACAACAACATCCAGTTCACAGCCCAGCCTTAGATTTTATTATCTAATTGGGAAGCCCATTAAGGTTTATTAAATGAATCTCAAAAGTATTGAGATTCGTATTCCAAGTGTTCCAAGAACATTGGCTTTTTGTGATATTAATAGGTCTTCTGAGAAAAGAAAAAGCCCTATTACTATTACCCAGGGAACAAATGGCCGTGCCTGGCAGGGTCTTTGCAGCAGGAGTTTCCAAGCTGGAGCACCATTTAAGGGCTTTCCAAAGGGTTTTAAAGACTCAGTTTCAGATCCCCAACCGCCATGAATGCTCTTTCCAAAACGGTGATGTGTGAGGACTCCTGGTTACAGTTTCCTCTCCCTCCTGTTCTCTCCCGGGTCCGTTGTCTCACCTTAAGAAAGGAAAGCACACGACCCGCTGACCAGACTTGGCCTGGGCATTGCTCCAAGGCTTAGAAACCTCTGTGCCACAAGGGACAGTTCCAAATGTCACCACCTAGATGGTTTCTAATGATTGAGGAATAGTCTTTGCAAGTCATGCAGTTCCCGACTCTGCTTTCAGCAAAATAAAGGCTACACTAATATATCATTAAAAATATTTTTATGGTAAATGATTATGTGATCTTTGTCCTGTATCCCTGGAGTAGTTTAGATTTGATAGAGTGCTGTGGAGTCATAGGTCTTGGGCTCAAGCGATTCTCTAGCCTCAGCCTCCACAATGCCTGGCTGCAGTCCCAGCTACTCAGGAGCTCTAAATTTTTAGAGGCAAGGTCTCGCTCTGGCTCAGGCCGGTCTGGAACCCACAAACTCAGGCAATCCACCCACCTTGGCCGCCTAAGTGCTAGGATTGCAGAAGTGATCAAATTCTTGTTTAAATTATTTCCACTATATAGAAGGAAGCAATGGGATATTATAGCTTGAAATAATTCTAATAACTACAGGTATTCTTGGTAATTAATTTAACAATAATGGATGTTCTTAATCATATATTAATAACCCATTGTTAATTAACAAACTAATATTCATAACTGAATGAATCATTTAGTTTCACACCTAATTTTCAAGCTTCATTTGAACAGGAAATCTTAAAATCTGCTCTGGTAGGAGTCAAACTGGCCTAAAGACAGGTGTGAGAGTGACTCACAGTGGGGTGTTTGATGCCTGAAGATAAGGAGCCAAGTGAATACTCCAGGAAAGTGGGTTTCCTGGTCCACTGAAGAGAGAACAAAAGATTTGCTTTTAAGAAAATAAAATATGGGGAGGGGGTGGGGAAGGGGAGGGGAGAAGGGTGGATGGGTGGTGGGAGGGTGATGGGAAAGATCACCTATATATCTGTCTAACAAGGGTACAAGTGAACTTTTCTAGAACTAGACTATAAATGTGTTGATACAATGATTAACCAAATGACATGAAATTTATGTTAACCAGCTTGATGAAAGTGTTTCAGATTGTATATGAAACAGAACAATGTACCCCATGTTTGCATCAATGTATACAGAGATCAATTAATAAAAAAAAAAAGGAAAAAAAAAAAAAGAACTCTAGCTTCCTGGACATTGCAGAGGATGGCTCCCAGGTCACTGAAAAAGAGAGGCTTGGGTTGTCAAACTGTCAAGAGGCTTTTTAGATGATTTACATCTCAAAGGAGAAGAGAAAGAATTTACAATGGCAAGTCTTAGGTGAATGCTCTCAGAAGAGGGATGGGAAGGACCTTTAGGTCATCTGGATTCTGTTAGGGACAGATGAGAAGGCTGTGAGGGGCCCCAGCAGCAGGAAAAAGACCTTATGAAGTTGCCTACTTGAGGGAATTATTAAAGTAGCCTTAGTCCCGTTGATATGTGTTCATTAATTGTAACACGCACACCAGATTAATGTAAGATGTTTAAGCACAGGGGAAAGTGGGCTTCGGTTATATGAGGACTCTCGGTACTATTTCCCAGTTTTTCTGTAAATCTAAAACTGTTTCAAAATTAAAACTATATTTATAAATACTTACATCTACTGGCCCTAGATATATACTTTTCTCCATGCTTCTCACTTAACTTTGGTGACACAAAGATTCCATTTATTCCCAGATCAACTGTCCCAGTGAATTAATTATTCAAGTCAGAATTCTTGTGTTTGTTTTTATAATCAGTCTCAAAAGAGACTCAATGAGGCACATTCCTAAGGATACAATAAACCCATAACCAGATGGTGTTATTACCATTTTAAGAATGTGAAATGTTAAGTAAAGGCCTGGCCTACAGACGTTTAGCCACTATAACATACTTTCATGAAAGTAGACTTGAAGATAAGTAGACTTCAGTTTACATCCCCACTTTACCACTTCAATCTATGGGTTTAAGCCAGTTACTTATCATCTTTTTTTTTTTTTAACAAGAATAAAAATGCCTACATTGTGTCTGATCTATAAACCATTTGCTGTCTGTTTTTTTCTCACGTAGGACCGTGCACAAAACCTGAACGAGAGGCGAACCACCACCACTACCCTCACGGTGGATGTTCTGGATGGAGATGACTTGGGTCCAATGTTTCTGCCTTGTGTCCTCGTGCCAAACACTCGTGATTGTCGCCCCCTCACTTACCAAGCTGCCATACCTGAACTGAGAACTCCGGTAAATACACTCTCATCTTTCCCCTTCATTTATACCTTTTTAAACTCAATGGGATCATGTTCAAGTATTTTGCAGGTATATTGATTGATAATAGCAAAATTCACCATATTGAAGTATAAGTTCAATACAGTTTTCAGAGAGTATTAGTACATTTTTGGTCAAAATGCATAATTCCATCAGTATCCAAGTAGAAAGTATGTCAGTCCCTCTGACGCTGATTATTTTATTTTTCTCATCAAGAAATCACAGATTTCAGTTTTCAGTGTACTCTGGAAAACACCAAGGAATAACCCCTTTATTTCCTCAAATTCACATTTAATCCTAACAGTCAGAGGACACACAAGTCCGGGGATACTCTTTCCATCCCTGAGTTTCTGAAATGTTGCGGGGCTTAGACACATACTTGGCCATGTGGAGGTATGTTTATGAGTGAACAAACCCTGAAGACAAATACCCATCCCTTAGAGATACATTTAAAAGAAGCAGAAAGGTAAACCTTGAATACATATTTTCTACAACTCAGTCCTACATTTTTGAAAAATGCTAATGGAGCTATAAATTTCTGCCAGGTTAGAATTCGTATCTTGGACCTCCCTAGATGACAGATGTACACACCGAAGCAAAAGAATTCGAAGGCAAACAGATATCCTGTGGAGACTAAAATATCAGTTTTTACCCTAAAAGTAAAAGATACATACATATATATTGTGTTTTTAAAAAAGTCAATTGCCTAGAAGTCAACTAGTTCATTAATGTTTTTGCTGTTATTTTAGAGGAATTCATCTTTCTGAGTTTTGGCGTGGCTCACAATTTGAAGAATTGTGGTAACACTGGGGTGTAAACTGCAATCTACTTGTCTTCAAGTTCACTTTCATGAAAATATGTTACAGTGGCTAAACTTTTGTTGGGTAGGCCTTTACCAAACATTTCACAGGCTAACATTTCAGAATTTGTTAGAAGATGTTTCAAATTGTTTTTTTTAATCAAAATACATGAGAACTTTAGTTTTAGGGGTCCTCACTATATTAGATATTTTGAAGAACAAGATAGAAAAGACTTCTAAATGTAAAGTAAATTACTTCTGTTTTTTTTTTTTTGAGACAGAGTCTCACTTTGGCCTCCTCGGTAGAATACTGTGACATCACAGCTCATAGCAACCTCAAACACTTGGGCTTAAGTGATTCTCTTGCCTCAGCCTCCGAAATCTATAGGCACCCACCACACCTGGCTGTTCTTTGGTTGTAGTTGTCACTGTTTGGCAGGCCCAGGCTGGGTTGGAACCCACCAGCTCTGGTTTATGTGACTGGCACCCTAGCTGCTGAGCTACAGGTGCCGAGCCAGTAAATTACTTTTCATTTTAGTCATTTCAAAAAGTTCTTACCTAGTATTATATCTGTAGTCTTTACTCTCCGTAGATCTTAAATGGCTGAGAATAGCAGCATAAAGGATCACTGGTCCAGGAGATTTGTATTAAGAAAAAAAATCCAGAGAAAAAAGAATAATTTTTATTATGTATGTTGGATGAAAAAATATATAAATTTTTTCAGCTAAATGTAGTAATTTTGCAGACAATATGGCTAAATCAGAAATTCCCCGGTAAATGAATGTAGACTACTTAAAGTTACATGCCATGACATTATTTTGTTGAAACCCAGTACAAAACTATTAAAGATGGTAAGCGTTTAACTTTTCTTTGAAGGGTTTGGTGGAAGCAATGATGAGAAAAGTAAATTATTAATTTGTGTCTGAGTTAATATAGCTACTGGTATGCCCGAAATTTCCCAAGTGGCCCCAAAGAGACAGTCTGAGACACACTCCTATGTAAAAGCATGAGGTGAGTTTTATTCAGGCCCCGGGAAGCCTGGACTCTCCTGGCATGCAAGCCGAGGATGAGCCTTCAGGCCCAGGCCAAGCCCGAGCCTGGACTCTCCTGGCATACACACCGAGGAAGAGTGTTGAACCTGGGGTGGAGGAAGTTTTTATGGGGTACAGAAAGGAAGAAGGGAAGGGTTGGATACGGGTACACTTTTCATTGGTGGTTAGTGATTTCACTAGTAAAGTTACATTCTTGATTGGTGGTTGATGATTTCATAAGTAAAGAAGGATTTGGGGCTCGGCGCCTGTGGCTCAATTGGCTAAGGTGCCAGCCACGTACACCCAGGTTGGTAGGTTCGAATCTCCAGCCTGGGCCCGCCAAACAACGATGATGGCTGCAACCAAAAAATGGCCGGGCGTTGTGGCGGGCGCCTGTCATCCCAGCTACTTGGGAGGCGGAGGCAGGAGACTCGCTTGAGCCCAGGAGTTGGAGGTTGCTATGAGCTGTGATGCCATGGCACTCTACCCAGGGGGATAGCTTGAGGCTCCGTTTCAAAAAAAAAAAAAAGAAAAGAAAATAGGCACAGAAGGGACACATCTTAAACTAATAGAGGCCATCTACAGCAAACCCATAGCCAATATCAAATTGAATGGTATAAAATTGAAAACATTTCCACTCAGATTAGGAATAAGGCAAGGATGCCCACGGTCTCCACTGCTATTCAACATAGTAATGGAAGTCTTAGCCATCACAATCAGCCAAGAGAAGGTGATCAAGGGTTTCCAAATGGGGTCAGAGGAGATCAAACCCTCACTCTTCACTGATGATATGATCCTATACCTGGAAAATACCAGGGACTCAACTTCAAAAGTCTTAGAAGTGATCAAGGAATACAACAGCACCTCAGGATACAAAATCAATACTTACAAGTCAGTAGCTTTTATATATGCCAACAATAGTCAAACTGAAAAAACAATCAAGGACTCTATTCCTTTTACAATAGTGTCAACGATGAAATATCTGGGAATTTACCTAACAAAGGGCATGAAAGCTCTCTATAGGGAGAACTATGAAACTCTGAGAAAATAAATAGCTGACATTCTTGTTAAAATGTCCATAGTATCCAAAGCAATCTACAGATTTAATGTAATCCCTATTAAAGCACCATTGTCATACTTTAAAGAACTAGAAAAAATAGTACTTCGTTTTATATGGAATCGGAAAAAAACCTCGAATAGCAAATACATTACTCAGAAATAAGAACAGATCAGGAGGTATCACATTACCAGACTTGAGGCTATGCGATAAATCTATAGTGATCAAAACAGCATGGTACTGGCACAAAAACAGAGCAGTAGATTTATGGAACAGAATACAGAATCAATAGATGAACCCAGCTTTTTATCACCATTTGATCTTCAACAAGCCTATCAGAAATATTCAGTGGGGGAAAGACTTCCTATTTAACAAATGGTGCTGGGTGAACTGGCCGACAACCTGTAGAAGACTGAAATTGGACCCCCACCTTTCACCATTAACAAAAATTGATTCTCACTGGATAAAAGATTTAAACTTAAGACATGAAACTGTAAGAATACAAGAAGAGAGTGCAGGGAAAATACTCAAAAAATTGGCCTGGGAGAATTTTGTATGAGGAGGATTCCCTGGGCAATTGAAGCAACACCAAACATACATTACTGGGATCTGATTAAACTTAAAAACTTTTGCACAGCCAAGAGCACAGTAAGCGAAGCAAACAGACAACCTTCAAAAATGAAAGATTTTTGCAGGTTATGCTTCTGACAAAGGTCTGATAACTACAATCTACAGGCAACTCAAACTAATAAATAAGAAAAGAACAAATAACCCCATTTCTTTCTTTTTTTTTTTTAGATAACATAAGATTTTATTAATAAATAGTGTGAAAGCATCATTTATAACTGTTTAAACATTAAACTTTTAAACAGCCATGTCTTGCCTTTAATATTGTGCATATTGGCCTCTATGGCACTACAAATAAACCTATGAAAATATTTCCCATTTTCACACACAGGTATTCATATAACACCATTTTACAAGTTATTATGGACAAGATAAACTTAGTAATAATATTCATTTGGACAACTATAATTAAATGAATATTAAATCAAGAAATAGCCTATGTTCAATATAGCCCAGACAATATTGTTATTGTCTAAATAACAATAATACTTAATGTTATTTAGAACATAATTCCTTATTTTCTTTAAAAGGGCATCTTTTGTATATGTGAGAGCTCAAATGGAAGCTGAGGAATGTATTGTCTGACCATAATAACAAAATTCACACACAAGAGGGTATCTGCGTCCTCCTCCGGAAGAAGCAACACATTTTCTCATTATCTCT
>CAUYQV010176870.1:0-66221 GCA_963574575.1 Galagoides demidoff | reverse complement strand
ACGGAGCCTCAAGCTATCCCCCTGGGTAGAGTGCCATGGCATCACAGCTCATAGCAACCTCCAACTCCTGGGCTCAAGCAAGTCTCCTGCCTCCGCCTCCCAAGTAGCTGGGACCACAGGTGCCCACCACAATGCCCGGCCACTTTTTGGTTGCAGCCATCATTGTTGTTTGGCGGGCCGGGCTGGGGATTCGAACCCGCCACCTTAGGTGTACGTGGCTGGCGCCTTAGCCGATTGAGCCACAGGCGCCGAGCCAGAAAGCCCTCCTTTTGACACGAGGATGTCTTAGAGATATCCAGGGCTAAGCAAGGTGTCTGTATGGTAGTCTCTGGTCCCTGATTTCGGTCCCTCACAGCTTTCTTGGGCTTGTTGGCTTAAAAGTATTTGTTTAGGACTCAGTCACTTCTCCAGTGCCTAGTAGAAATAATTTAGCCATCAAAACACTTTAATTATTATCAGTGTTATGAACCCTTCTTGTATATCTTTCACTTTTTTCCTATCTCTATTATCACCTCACCTCACCAAGGATTTTTAGACAAAAACTTCTTAACCTGGCTTATGTCTTAGTTCCAATTCCTATACGTTGATTCTCCTTTTGCTTGACCCTTCCAAAATTTGGTTTTCAATAGGTATATTTTGTTCCCAGTAGTTTTATGTCTGTACTTTACTCAAGCCAGCATGATGTGGCTCCAGCACCTAACCAATCTGATATCCAATGCTTTCTAGCCCACTCTCTCTCTTATAGTCAGCCTGGTCTATTCAAAGAAAGTCCTGCAGTTTTTAATCTCTGCACCGTCTTTTATTTGCTCTGAACACACACAGGTACACACACGAGCAGATTTATATAAAGATTTTTTAAAACTGAGGACTGAACACTATGTCATATATATGTTCTTCTTTTATATGAACCTTACAAAGAAGCATGAGCTTTCATGTATCCTTTTGATATGGTTAATATGGAGACATACCTCTCTTTTAATATTCGTTTTACATCTAGGAAATATTAGTATTCTGTAAAACATCAGTACTCTATGAGTTAAATAATGAACACTGACTTAAAAGAAAGGCTTTCCTTTTCATTGTCTGTACAAGGAATCTAGAAATATCAGCAAGAGAAAAAAAGAAATTTCACAGCAAATTGTGTCAAAATAATTCAAGGAAATGTCTATTGTTGCTCAAACAATTTAAACAGTCTGTAACACCATTCATTTATGTTCTATCTTCTAACTCATGTTTACTAAAACTGACATTTCAAACAACCATATTCTCTAATTTCTTATACCAGAATGACAGTGACCAGAGAAACAGAATATTATTTCTATTACAACAGTATCTTCAGCCTTAAAAGGCACATATATATGCATGATCAGTGAAACAGATTTTCCATTTAATCACATCAACATGAAGAGTTAAGAGGGGTTGATATGAAAAGGTAAAAAACCAGCAGCACTGACCATTCTGTGCGTATGCATATGAGTTTCTTCTTGGTGCTAATTACACTTGCTCATACAAGTCTGGCAGTCACATGATTAGGCTTGACCTTGAGCAGGTCAATCTTATCAAATATAAGATAAATTTAAGATGCAGACAGATGCCTATTGAAACTTAAAAACATTTCTCTTTCTTATTGTGACCTACAAATAATTTAGACCTCCAAAAGTTTAAGGTTTTTTTATCAGGCTGCAAAATGTTGTTTCCTTCTATTTATTTCACTGATTGAAAATCCACATTTGTAGCTACATCTATTTATATCAATCCATAGCAAAGTAAGCCCAGGAGAAAAAAACTGCAAAACTATAAACCATAAATATGTTTGAGTATTCTTCTGGTATTCTATGTTTTACAATGTCAAGTGGACATTAGTTCTTTATTTGGTTTTATTCAAAACAAAAAACTACTATAAAAAATCCTTTATGCAGTCTATTTCGATATTCTTTTGAATATCTGTTTTGATATATTTTTCAAGCACAAATAACCTAAGACATAGGAAACTCGAATAGAAATGACTGCTCACCTATGTAAATAAAATAAAGACAATAGTCTATAAAAAACTTGTAGTATATGTGGAGAGGAAGAATAATCCTAGGGAAGGGTGAATATTAAGGAGATTGGAACTGGTTTCTTTCTAGGCCATAAATGGATAGTATGTTTTAAATTCTTGCCTTAGAATTAATACAGATGGTAAATAAGAATATATATATTCATATATATATAAATCCCTTGAGAGGGATTTTATATAGTGTGTGTATATATATAATTGAGTAATAACAGACTCTTGGCATAAAAATCAAAATATTTCAATTTGATTAGATTTTAATGGTATATACCTGGCTCAACTTGTTTTCCATTAAGTAGTTAACTGAATTATAAGCTACACTCATGCCAGCCACTAACATTTGAATCTAACTAAAGTACCTAGCCATAATTAATGCCAAAGAGAGTCAGAGGAAGCAGGAAGACTGACATTCAGGGAAACTGCTATTTCTATTAACCTTAGGAATGTTAACTAAATTCCTAATACCTCGGTTATGTTCCTAAAAATGAGACGTAATTTATGTCCCTCCTTACCTCCTGTGGGTTACAAGGATAAATAAGTAAAAATACATTGAACTTTTTGTGATAAAGGCACTATAAAGTCTAAGATGTTTTTATTATTGTATCAGTCAAATGGGATCTCAGACTCAGTTCCTTTTTGAAACCCACAACTTTTTATGGGCGACTCATGAAATTGCATTAGGGAATATAGTGAAGTCACAAAACAGGACAGACAGAACATTTTATGTGTCTTGGGTCCTTTTAAACTTGGGTGCAATTAGCAATGTGAGAAAATATTTATCATAGGGTATCTTAAGACATTGATAAAAGGAAATGAATGTATTTAAGAAATGGTATGGAAAGGAAGGGGTTTTAATTCTGGCTTCATCATATAAATGGTGCTAAGCTACCATTTTTATTCCCATTATGGTAGTTACCATGTATTAACTGCTTTCTCCATGCCAGGGAGTATGAGTATTTTACATTCATTAGTACATTTAACCTCACTGTGATTCCAAATTAGGCATTATTATTGTTCAGTATAAATTAGGAAACCAAGAAATGATAAAGTAATTTATCAAAGGCCCTATTATGGTAGAATCAGGTTCAAATCCATGTGTCTGAAGTCAAAGATCCAGCTTTTAACAATTTGTAAAACTGTAGTTGCTAGAAAGTTAACATTACAATTTCTATTTAAATTAGTAACTTTTAACAAGCTATATTATTTAAAAACTTACAAAGAGAAATTGTACAAAAATTTAGAAGTATAAACAGTAACAGCAAAAACCAGACACACTGTGAATGTTTTATACAACACATTAACTGAGTTATTTAAACCTACCACACTGTCTTTTTACTATAATTTCCTAAAAAGCATTTGTTATAAAGATACTCTGCTGTAATCTAATTCTGTTATTCTATGACATGATGGGCCCTCAAACAGCGTTTGGAACCAATTGAAATGGGCCTTTGATCAAAGATCAGGAATGTGTATTTAAAACAGGAACTGAGATATATATTATATATATATGTGTGTGTGTGTATATATACATATATATATATATATATATATATAAAATTTGACCCTTACCAGATGATAAATGGAAGGACATAGTTATGTATAACAGTCATAAATGAAATATTACAATGTTTGGTTATTTCAAAAGCTTACAGTATTTTTGCCTGAATACATCATAGGAAGACTATTTGCCTTAAAATATCCTATTTCCTATAGAGAGGGATTAATAATAGAAAATACTTTTTAAAAAAAGTTGTATCTTTTTGGATATTTTATTATTTTTCATCATTCATAATGAATTATTATAGCTTTATGAACCATATATATTATTCACTTGTGACAAAACTTGTATAAAAACAGGATAGTTTTTATGTTAATTGCATGCTATAACATTTCTCTGTTGAACAATGAAAATTTTTCTTTTTAAAATTATCTTTAGTTTTGAAATGCTATCAACTTGTGAAATATCTTTTTTCACATTTCAGATTTAGTGAGAGTGCATCTTTTAACTCTTACGTAAATTCAGCTCTTTTAAATATCCTACCTGTATGTATTAAGCTGTCTACTGTTTCTATATTTTCAATTTGATTAAGAAAAAAAATTAAAAATCATAGCTTAAGGGATTAATTAAAGCTGGTAATTTAAATTTGTTTGAGTATATACAATAAGCAGCAAAAATATCTTGTTATATGATTATTGAAGATAATAGTGCCTAAAATGCTGGAATTCATTAAGATAATATTTCTTAATATGCTTAAACAGTAGCTATTTATTTAAACCAATGTAACATTATGGAAAATGATGGGTATAGGAAGGAAAAATTAGCTTATATGATCATAAATTTCTCTCTCATTAAAGGATATTCATGTATATTCATGTGTAACCCTCATTCATCCATACACTTGAATTAAGGAAAAAAAAACACTTGTTCTCTGTGTTACATGATATGAAAAATTTTTGTGTATAACTATTTAACAGAAATGTCTTTGAGATTCTATGATGTATATTTATTTGCTTACTACTTTAGTAATAATTAGATAACCCCAGAGTTTAGAAGATTCGGTTTTTAACACATCAAAACAGTTTAATAACTCCTGAAGTAAATTAAAATCTTAAAAGTTATCTCATTGCTTTTTTCAAGAAAGTCATCTTTAATTTTTCCTCACCCCAAAGTTATTTAAGCAGGTTTCATATTGTCAGTTAAGTGCATTCTGACATTAGTCAAAGTTTTGCTTTAAACAAAATAAAAACTTTCTTTTTAAAATCGCAAAACATTAAGGGGGTATAAATATTTTTGTCACATGAATACCTTTTATAATGCTTAAGTTGGGGGTTTCAGTGTACCCATCACCTGAATAGTGTTTGCTGCACTTGATAGGTAAGTTTTTAACCCCTTCTCTAAGAAAAAAAATACTATGTGGAAAATGCCACGTATTCCCTCATTTATACACCCCATAAATGGACACCGATGAACCTACAATCTTCTCAAGACACAAAGAACAAAGTACAGTACTAAGTCAGTTAATCAAGACAACAAGGTCACTGGCCATATGCTGGTCATTAACAAACTAAATTAGGGGGAAACATTTATTTAAACAATGCATAGAACTTTAAATCTCATATCCCTAAAAGCAGATAGAAGAATGTAGACATTAAGTGTGCCTTGAGAACCAGGTCTGTGTTAGTAGACATACCTGGGATTGCGTGTTTCCTTAATTACACTATACTAATTACCTGGGTAAAGGGAGGAGGGAGTTGAAATATAACTGTTATTTCTGTAAGTAGCAAAACAGATTCTTTCCTGTAGACAACAACTTTTTAGACTATTCTAAAAGTCCTTCTGGAATTTTTCCCGTGGTCCTTTCACTTTGACAAAAAGGCCAGGTTAAATAGTTGATGGTAACTCTTCTGTATGCAGTCGATCTGCTTTTCTTACAATGAAAGGAAAGCTTCAAAGCCTATCTGGAATCCACTTCCTCTGCCCCCTGCTCAGATAAAGACAGAACTTCCTTTTCTACCAGATGGGTTTAAATTGTTTCTTAATCTCTATCACACCAAACTTCACACAACTTTGTAGTGTACTTTTCAAATTGTTTCTTCTTAGTACCTACGTTTAGGGATCATGGCCAGATGGCTGTGTCCCTTTCCCACTCCTCGGCGTTTCTCTTCCCCAAATAATTTTTAAGCCCGGTGGGATTTTTTTTTCCTCATTCCACCTCCCATCAGATTTTATTTTATTTTTTAAACAGTATCCCATCCCAGGCGCCCCCTCTCTGACTGCCCAAAGCATTTTAATGACAGTTTACTTTAGCGGTGTATCAGCAGACTGCTGCCTTTGCCACCTGAATTTCAATTTCTTAATTTACAGCCCAGATAAAACAGAATGGAGCAGGATCTGGGCTGCTCTCTACATTGGGTTGGCCTTATCAAGCGTGAAGTTTGGCGCACTGCAAACCTATTCAAGTGATTATCTGTTGAGGACCTCTCGAGCCATCTCCATCTCTGCAGCGGGCTGATAAGACAGCTGTTTCTCTAGCCGCTGTGTCTCCCCGGGCCTCAGTCTTCTTCTGATACAAACTCCGCCTTTGTCACCGTGCCCCGGTGCCGCCACTTGCTCTGTGGGGCAAGGGCTCGATCTAAACATACGTGGGGGGGGAAAGTGAGTGTGTGTGAGAGCAGAGGAAAGAGGAGCGGGAAGGCAAGGAGAGACAGAAGGGGAGGAGGGAAAGAGTTAGAGACGGAGGGAAGCCGGGCGGGGAGGGGGCAGGGCGGCGTGCGAGCGCGTTTGATAGCGCTGATTGACTGGTTGCTCAGCCCGGCTTTATTATTTCAAATTAGACGTGCATCTCACACAAGTGGAAACATAAATCTTCAATATAAGAAAGAGCCTCCGAGCATCAGAAGCAGAAAATCCGTTTCTTCCCAGGTCCCGGTAAAGGGGCCGGCAAAAAGACTGATTGCTACCAGCTGAGACAGATGGTTTCCTTTAACTTTGCAAACTGCTATTTTTAATTACTTGTATTAATTTTGGATGAGATGTGTCGGCTCCAGGAGGAAGCTTGGAGAAGGCTCTTAGCATCCCTGAAACAAATGGACAGAAGCCTCTGATTTGCCCCTTCTCACCTCCAGTTTTCCTTAGCGCACCTTCAAATGGTCGCCTAGATTCTCCCTTATATGCCTGGGAAAGACGTGAATTTATCCCCCTAAAAGTTGCTGTTGAGTAAAAAAGGGGAGGAAAATCTGAGGACATTAGTGGGAGAGTGTATATTAATGATCGTCCATCCGAGGCTGCAAATATATTTTCCGAGACACTATGAAGCACGTGCAACAGATCTTAGGCTGAATATCTTCAGGCAAATCATTTAAAGGAGAATGACCCTCACACAGAATTTGCCCAGAAAAGATGTCTGTGATGTGTGTGTGTGTAAGGCAATGGGGACAATCTAGGTAGGTCTCCAAGATTTGCTGCAACACTGGTTACATTTATTTATATTTTTAACATTTAAAGAAACAATTCACGTATCCTTAAGTGTAAACAGCAACTTCAGGTTTCAGGGGGAATTTCGTTGAATGTGCTTTCTTACTTTACAGCCTTTCCCCTGGAACAGGAGTTTAAAGACACCAGGTAAAGAGAAAGTAAAGGATGTTTGTAATCCTGCTCACTGCCACCCCTGGCACTGTCCGTAACGGAAAGTGCTTGCAATATAAGAAATCCTTTGCAAAATCGTCTTTGAGGTCACTCACCTTTGGAGAAAAGGCTTTGCCCCTTTGCCAGGAGGTAGAAGGAGCCTGGAGAAGAATTGAGGAGGGGAGGGAAGGTGAACTAGTAGGCACTTTTTTCCCCCCCTTCGATTCCCACCGGGAATTCCGAGGATTAAAAATTCTGGAGTAGGTTTAACAGACTTCAAATACTACCTGGATTTGCATTTATTTTCCATGAACACTTTGATGAAAGTCAGGCTCATTCGGGCAGGAGAGTGTATGTAAAAGACAGTAGAAAGTGCGCAGTGAATTCCGGGGTCTAACTCTCTTGCCAGCTTAATTCAAAACAAACCTCTTTTTATGGAGTAAGACAATCTCTTCCTCAAAGTTCCTGGAATGAAACATTCCCAAGAAGTGCAGTTCCCGTGCCTCACAGGGAGGGACAGAAAACCGGATCAGGCTTTGTAAAACTCAATTCAGGGTCTGCTTGTCTCTGTCCATGGTGCTAATCTCTGCCTCATTTCTTTTTCGCGGTAGCCACAGTCTTAATTCACATTGGTGTCAATTTTTACCACATTATTTTTGGTTGTTTTGTTTTCCATACTGTGGAAGGAATGTTGACACAATATTTTAAAGAAGAATAAATAAAGGAGCAGCATCAAGTTGTATAATATGTGTATTTTTCATGCAAGAATTAAACTATCACATTTCCAATATGATGAACCACAATCCCCACTCTCCCCCAAAGCTCAACAAACTAACAGAGAATAATATTTTTATTCCTCTGAGAGTGCTTACTGTTTGGAACTACTGCCTTAACCAAACATTGTAAACTCATTTACATAGCTTAACTGCTTTATTTACTTTAAAAAGTTACAAGTAGTTTACGGCATCCTTTATTATAAAATGCTAAAAATCATTCTCTTCCTTGTCCCCAGGAGGACTAGGGTAAGGAGGTTATTTATCTTGAAAGACATTGTCCACAACAGCTTTACAAATTCCTGTAAATGACTATTCTTTTTAAAAGCAACTTAGTAAAATAATCAAATGACCTAATTGCTTTCTTGGCTTTGAAAACTATTCTTTTTGCAACTGTATACACATCAAACTTTTCCTCCAAGCTTTCAGTAACTCCTTCTGTTTTCCCTCTGCAATTCAGAAGTAATGCCAAAGACTTTGGGGTATGTCAGAGCTAACATGATTTAACCATCACTCATATGTCTTTTAAACACTTTTTAAATGGAAGATCAGATGCTGTGGATAATTCTTTTTACATAACTATGAATGAAGATGAGTTGATTATATTTTTGCTTAATCTGGGGTGAGATGTTTGCATATAGCTTTCATTAATCACAAGGTAACATGTATTAAAGTTTCAGGCAATGAAACATGAATTTCAAAGTGAAATCTACATCCAGATTTCACTTGTTTTAAAGTAGCAGTACTCAATTTTTATTTTCATAAGTTGGAAAGTACATGTTGCTTACAGTTCTTGTATCCATTTAAAAGTTTTAAAATTTAAAACATCTGTTTTATTGAGAAAATAAACTAGTATTTTAATATATTTTCAATTTCTTAAATAATGTAAGTTCATTTTATTTGCACAGAAAAGACAACATGTTTTAAAATGACAATATTTAAAAAGATATTTTGTTCCTGTGCCAAAACTGGAAAAAATCCATACATACTGAATCTGTAGAATTTAGCATTTTGCATTTGAAAGAACATTTATGATTTTATATGTAATTTGTTTACATAATACACATGCTAGATTTTCATTACTCTATACTATCCCAGATTTCCACATTATTCTCACCCCCCTTTTGGAAAAATATACCACTGTAATCTATAAACTTTTCTTGTGGCTAAAAAAATGCACTAAAAAATAAAGTATGAGTTTCCACTGAATTATAGAATGATAATGATAAAGATTTTCTTCAAAATGCTGCGATTACATAAGCATGTGCAACTAATTCAATATTAATTTAAGAGCATAGTAACAAGGAGAAAAGACAATTCACAATAGATAAGTCTTCAGTATTATATTTTTACCTAAATTGTATTTATTTAAAGGTTATTTCTCTTACTGAGGTAGGGGTGAGGAGTTAAAGGAAGATGACTACAAACCCAATCTTCTGGTAGTCATACATCTATTCTAGATAAGATGGAGTCTTTCTGTCTTTCTCCCAACCCCTTGATTCCATTTCTTCAAAATGCTTTTCTCTTCGCCCCCAGTTTCACTCATGTCTACAGAATAGTTAAAAGTTGAAAATAAGACCCCAGGGGTTGTTATATAGAGTGGGGGTAAGGGTTAGGGCATGATTTTGGGCGGGGCATGATTTTTATAACTGCTAATTGTAAGATAACATAGAGTCAGGCCTTTTTTCTCAACATTGACTTAACGTCAGGCAAAGAAACAGAACTCGGGTATTGTTATACTGGCTATAAGGGAGAAAAACAGGTCTATTATTTGCCATTAGTCATGTATCAGCACTCAAGGACACTCTAAAGGAACACTGATTTATTTTATTCTTCACTTTCAAGTCTTTTTGCTCTGGGACCATCTGTCCATTTCCCTTCCATGACACCCCACCCACCTGGAATTTCTAACTCTTCTCTTTCCCGCATTCTCAAACGGTGACTAGCAATAAGTAGGTAAAGGAATTCCTTTCAAATAGGCATGTGCCTCTAGATACCTTACATTTTTGTGTAATAAATGTAAGTACTGTCTAGGAAGTTGGTGTTATCTTCCAAGATCCAAATGAGACATTCTGGCTGGAAAAGATGCAGGTCAAGTAAATATTGTCTCTATATATACATCCGGACGATCCTGAGGACCTCACTTTCACTTAGAGGAAGACCTAAATATCATGAATAAAATTGTATTTCTTTCTCCTGAATGTTATTAAAATTTGGTATTGTAACAAAGTATTCTTCATCTATAAAGCAGAAACATTGATAGCACTTGGTCATCTGGTTAAACTTTCTACATCCTCAAAGAAAAAATCTTGATAAAAGGTTCCATTATCTTTGCTGTTAGCAGTACATGTGTGGTCTAAGAACTGCACTGCCTGCAAATGCAGAGGAGTGGCTTGTTCTAATTTTATATACAGCTGCTCTTTTTGAGTCATCAGACACCTCAAAGTGAAGGACCTTAGCTCTACTCAGTACCCCTTTTCTTGAATAGGATGTTTATCCTACACTTTTCTGTTCTAACATAAAGTGAAAGCTAATTCAAACCGTGCAGCTCTAAGAGCATTTCTGACTTCATCCTTATCCTAAAAGGACTGGGGGAAAGGGTATGGGTGGGGGTAGAGAAAATCTACAATATGCATATATTAAAATAGAGAAAGACATACAATTACCCAATATTTAATACAAGATGCAGTACTAGAACACAAATCGAAAAAGGCATGCAGCCAAGTAATGGATGTACATTCATCCCTTTCACTCAGATCAAAGAGAAGGAGCTCTCAATGACTCATACATACCGGACAGAGAGTTTAATGTTATAAAGAAACATGCCATAGATGCAGCAGTGATGGCAAAGGAATGAATCTTTCTGAAGTACAAAAATTTAAGAGGAAAAGAGATCGTGCCATATCGCAAACTCTGATAGTACAGTTCCAACCCTCCCACGTTGCTCTCTCCCCATTTCTTTTTGCTTCTTGCATTTCCCTTCGCCGCCAGTGTTAAGTGTGTACCTCCCGGCACAACTTACCTTGAAACGGGACTCCATTGAGCTCTCGAGAGTGACACAATCTCTTAGCCAATCGTATTACGCGGCCCCGCCTGGGCGGTCTCAATGGAAGCATCTAAACCAATCAAGACCCTGGAGCGATAAGCAAGTTACGTTGTGGCGCGACTCGGCGTATACTTCCGCGCGTGCTGGCCGGGATAGGAGCCTGGCAGAGCAGCTGCACACACGGCAGTGCGGAGGCAGAGAAGGGGTTGGTGATACGGTGCTATAAATCTGTGGTCCAGTCCACCTCCCTTTTAAGACGTCCTCCCCCGTTATTTCTGGTCTCACTTAGAGATGCAGCAGCTTACTCCTGTAGCGACCTACTAAAAAAGCAACAAGGAGAAAGACATCGTCTTTTTGAAAAAACGTTCTTTCGTCTCTTTTCTTTGTTCCTTGGTTTGTTTTTCTTGCCCCTTTTTGTTTAGTTGAAAGGCAATAGGAGGGTAGTCTCTCCGTCTTTTTAAACTCTCTTTTTTAAGTTTCCCCTCCCCTTTCATATTTTTTTTTCGCCATTTCTTTTAGCATTGGACTTCGGGGTCGAAAGCATTTCTTTTTATTTGCTTCTTTTAAGCCGAGCACAGTTTAGGTTTCGTGCTGTCTTAAGAGAACTATCCAGCAGCTTCTTGCTCATCCTTATTGGGAGAACTGCACCGTTACTTTAAAAACACACATACACAAAAACCTTAAGGGAGAAAGGTAAGTTTCGGTTTGGTTTCTTTGATCATTAGTTGCAGCGATGCGCTGGCAAACCCAGAAAACCTGTAAGTGAGCGGAATACAGAATATGAAGTTAAATGCACATTTGTCTCATTTCAAAGCTACTGTTCTGCTTTTTAATTCTAGTGAGCTATACTAAAAGACGGTGGACGCATGCTTAACGTATTGAGTATTGCAAATGCTAATGGTAGAAACTTAAGGGGTAAATGTGGCGAGGAAAGAGCAGAGTATAACGGGAGACTAGATGTTGAGTGAGCTTTGGGACTGAGATTGGAAGTTCATTTCGTGGGAAGAGAAGGATAACTTGGGTGTTGGGGATGCATGCCTCTACTTTCGCAAAGCAATCGGAGGACCTGAGAGGCTTTAGTATCATTAAGAGGAATCAGAAGCCTGGACTTGCAGCTTAGACCAGCGAAAACCTCAGGCTTAATTGCATTAACCAGATAGCATGTGCTGGGGAGATGGGATTGCCAGATGGAATTTAGATGCTGCACCAGGCAGCGAGTTGTAGTTGACTGAAAAAAAGTACATGCCGCCTGAGGGCTGGGGCTGGGCTGGGGCTGGGGCGGTTAGAAGCTGTCAAAACTCATCACTGAATGAGGGCTTTACTTCTTGGACTCCAATTACTGTAATTCAGTTTTAAAAGAAGATAGCCAATTTGGGGCCGAATTCTTAAGCCTGTACCGGATATGAGATTCCCTTTGTTCAGAAAAGCGTAAATAAGATCCTTGGAGCTGTCTGTGTCTGTGAAGTGGCGGCTGCCTGGGAGCCCTCGCTGTGTTGGGCGCTGGGAAGTGGATTCCAAGCCCTGTCCTTGGTCCTACGCGGCTGACTTCGCCTTAGGGGCGAGGGAGAACCCCTTCACAGCCGCGAGGCTTCGTAGCCACTGCAGGAATCAATTCGGCTACGTATCCCTCACCCCCTCCTAACCGCTCCCCCTTCCTCGAATAGCTATTGTTAAACTGACGCCGGGAGAAAGATGGTTGGGGATGAGAATCTGGGCAGACAGGCACAAGCTTCATTTTAACTTTTGGGATTTCTCAGGGTTTAGCAGAAACCAGCAGGCTTCCTACTGCGAAAGGGAGAATCCAGGGTAGAAGTGGGAAAGGGGGAGGATGTTTGCCGGGCAGGCAGGGCGGAGTGGGTGGTGGTGGAACCAGGTGCTGGCTTTGCCATGAAGTTTAAATTGTTGGCACGAGAGGGTGTGGGTGACTGTGTGCGTGAGATCGCCAGTGTGGTGCTTGAAAGGCAGAGGAGGGGGAAAGGTACAAAGCCGGTTGGGGTTAACGTCTCGCTGCTCTCCACCCCACCCAGTTCGAAAAGCCAGAGCACCAGCAGCCTCCTCGGACTCCACTCTGCTATAGAGGATAGGGGCTAGGGGTGGCAAGGTGGCAATGCCCACCATGGGAGCTACGCGGCCGACAGGACCTCGAGTGGCCATTGTTGCTTAATTTATGCCCAGCACGTTGCTACGTACCCACCTATTTCACGTCTTTAAAGAATTAATACGAGAGCTATACAACTGTGGCAAATTGGAGGTTAGATACGTTCTTCACTTTCCATTTTCAAGTACAGGCTAGCAACACTAGTGCCGAGACTGGGTATTTTCTCACGTAATTACCATCTGCAGGTTTGGCTTTATTGTGGAGAGGGTGAGAAAAATAGCCAACCATTTAGTATTTACTCAACACTGCTGGATGGGGAAGGATGTCTCTGTACTTTCTCCCCAAAATGCATGGATTCTCTCCCCTCCCCCACTCATGTGCAAGCACACTGGTTGGTTAAGATTCTAAACCTTTAGCCCTTCTCCACACTATTTATTATACCCATCTTCTGGATGGTGGCGGTGGGAGGGAGATGAATACGTTTTATTTCCTAGGCCTACACTATTAACTTCAACCTATAAAAATGTAGTCTTAAAATGAAATGGGAAAAAAGTACAGAGCGGACAATGGTAACCGAAGAAATTACTTTCCTAATTGAAAATCAGTTCCCAAAGGTTAGGGAAAGGGTGTTTGTGTTTTGGGGGAACAGAAGGGTAGCTAACCTGTTTAGGCCCATAAGACTTCCTGGTAAAATGGCCTCTAAAACGGGACATTTGAAAGGTTTGTTAGAATTTGAGCAAATAAGTTGGCAAAAAAGAAAAATGTTGAGTGTTTCAAAGTCGCTTTTTGTGGGGTTGATTTAAAAAAAAAAAGAAAAAAACAACGATTTCCCTTAGTTACTGCTGTCATTCTCTGAGTCTACAGCAGGCATTTCAGCTTTGCTTTGCCTCTTTTAATCAAGTGCTTGGGCACCCCGCTTTAGAAAGCTAACCTGATCTGGAGTTCTCCACAAAAACGCTAGTGGTTTGGAAGACTTGGAGAACTCTGTTGAGAGGTCTTTCATAACTTCAAGAGTGAGCTTCAGGAAGTAGGGTGTAGAGCATTATAAGAGTTTTATAGGCTTGGACAAACTAGGTAGGCCCATTTTCACCTAACGTTTGGAAACAGGTATTGTTAGCAACCCCACATGCCTGGGAATATTATAATTAACTGTTTAGAGGGAGGTCAAAGAAGCGCAGGCGCTATGAGCAGTTTTCCTAAGAACCCGTACAAAGTCAATTAAGGTCATTTAATTGCAAATCGGATTTGGGGTGACACAGAAATGGTAATATAAAATCAATCAGTTATTTCAGGGGTCCCCAGTCTTGGTCCCCCAAATTAAGGGATGGCCTCTCTCCATTTTGACCGCATTTGAGGCTCCTACTTTCCTAAGATGAATTGACTTCGTCCTGGAGGGCAAATTTGCCTCTTTCACCCCTGCCTCAGGTTAGACGAGTCCTCTCCCTTTCCCATTCCCTGCCCCGCCCGTCGCGTGGGGGTGGGAGAGCGCTGGGGCGCCCTTAGCGGACCTTGCTGCATCAAATCCGCATCATGCCCTTGAAGCTGTAACCTCTGTCACGTTCTTGCGGCGACTCAGTAGCCCACCGCTCAGTTCCTTTCTCTTACCTCCTGCGATTTCAGGTAGGTATGACAGGTGGTATTTTTAAATGTAGTTTTTTAGGGAGAAGAGTAAAACGGAAGCCTTTGCAAAGAAAAAAAATCCCAACACGACAGGTGCTCTCGTAATTAAGCGGCCGAGCAGGTGTAAAAACGTGCTCCTGCTGCGTGGCTCCAGGGTCGGTTTTGACTCCCAATCGTGGGGCCGGGTCTGAGGACAAGCACAGGTTTTTCTGTGGGAAAAGGGATTGAGCCAGACCAGGCGAGGGGGCGGGCCAAGGCAAGGCAGTTATGGGATGGCCCCTCGGTTAAGAGTTGGTCTTTTCGGGCGTGCGTGGGGGCGTTCAAGGATGCGGCTAGCGGCAGGCGTTTGCCTAGTCGAGTGCAGGATTTCCTACTTTGCCTTGGAGGCAGAGTATAGCACCCCGCACAGGTACTTCGGGCTTATTTAAACGTCAGATTCCATCCATCTAGGCAGGGAGGGGCAGCGGGGGATAAGCTCTTAGTTTTCCGTCGAGGAACAGGACCCTTTGGCTGTGAAGTAGGGGTAAAGAGGCCTTTTAACTTTGAGATATATGTGTATATATTTGATACACATATATATCAAAGTAACCTCCACACTAGCCACTTTGACTCTCCGTTAGCGCCTGGAGGCTCAGGGTTTGCAAACTTGCACCTGGAAGCGTCCGCCTATGGGCGCTTAATACTCTCCGCTGGGTCCTGAGAAACCTGGTCCGGGGGTCTGCTGGGAATCGGAAACCTGGAGGGACAGAGCTGAGCGGCCGCAACCGAGCGAATACCCGCAGGCACCGACTCGCGGGCGGCGGGGCAGGGCACGCGCCGGCGGCAGCCACGGCGCCACGAACTCGCCGCCGGCCCCGCCTCCTGGCGCTCTTCCAAGAAAGCCCCTCCTCCCCGCCCCGCTACAAACGGCGGGATCGCGGCGCCCGGGCGTCACTGAGGCAGCAGCCGGCCGGGTGAGAAGGGCGGTCGCCGGCGCGGGTGGGGCGGAGATTCCGCCGGGTTCCAGTCCGCCTTCCCGCCGCCGCCTCTTCGCGGAGCTCGCCTGGAGCGACTCCTCCGCGGCTGTGCTGACGGCCAGCCGCACGAGCCGTAGTAGCTGCAGCTCCGAGTCACAGCAGGCAAGTGCGGGGGGCGTGGGGGCGGGGACGGCGGCCGCGCCTTGCCCTGCTCTGCCTCTGATCCTTTTTGGACGCCGGGGCTAAAGGCTGTGCGCGTCCTCGCAGCGCCTGGCTGGAGCGGGGGAGGTCCGGCCTCGCCTGGGCTGTAGTCTTCGTCCGGACTCAGGGTGGGAACGCTGGTGGGGGCGGCGGAGGTTGCGCCCGCGAAGTTCCTAGAGCTCGGCCCCTGGTGGCGGGAGTGGAGGGAATTGGGCGCTTTGGGAGGTGGCACCGCCCCTCCCGTGGGCACAAGCAGGTTGGAGGCGGCGGGAGCCGAGCGGGGCCAGTCGCGCCAGGCAGCGTGCACGGGCGTAGACGTGCCTGGGCACGGCCGCGTGTAGCGCGAGGAAACTGTGCCGAGACGCAGGTGAGTGTATTGGAGGGAAAGTGGGGGTGGGGGCTTTTCTAGAAAAAGGGCAAGATTTCCTGTGGGGGACTGGCAACCCCGCCTTGTGGGAGGATGTGTGCACTGGGTCTTCCTGCCGAACACTCCGGGGTGGTGTCTGCTGTGTGCCTACTTGATACCGCGCTTCCTCGCGCACGTTTCTTGGATCTCTCCCGGCGTCTGGAGACTTGCAGCGGCCACGCCGAGTGCGGAGGTTGCGTGGGTGCCTGGGGCAGGAGCAAAGATGATTCTCCTTGCGCGTCTTAGGTGAGGCCGGGCGCGGCCGCGCGAGGTCGCAGCTCGCGGTCATATCCCGCGTTTGCGCGCTAGCCGGGCGCTGCGCGGGAAGCGCGGGCGCTCTGCTGGGTGAGGCAGGCTCTGGGATAAGCTCTCTCGCGGTGCAGAATCTGGTCCTCAGGCTCCGCCGGAGGTTCAGCCAGCGGCGGCCCCGGTGCTCCGACGTTTGTGCCAGCACTGATGAGATTGGTGGCGGAGCCAGACGGACCAGCCTTGGTTCACCAGCAGGTGCTCCTTCGGTGGCCGTGACAATGACCAGGCAACAGAGCCCTTCCGCGGCGTTTCCCTAAAAGCCTGCTTGTTATCCTTGAGGGCCAGAGCGCAAAACCATGCCTCTCTAGACGTGAGCTATGAGCATGGGGTTGTACCTGTCCAGATGGTCATTTAGAATTATGTGCATGTTTTAAAAATCATCTTCATGATAAAAATTTTCATCTCCTATCGTCTCTGCATTTTCTGAAAATGTAGGAAAAAGAGGATCTACCTGTTATCTACTGTTTATTTCCTCCCTTAAATAACTGTACTTAGCATTGCCAAAATGTAATACCTCCACCGAGGTCAAGAGCTTTTTAAAACTTAATTTTCTATATTTCAGAAAATGTAGCCTGGTCTCAGAACTTATAGCAAATAAGTCCACTTGAAACCATTTTAATACCAGTTGGGGTGTAATTCCCCCAGCCCTTCAAGGAAAATCTATTTGTCTGAATACTGTTTAGTTGCCCTTGAAGACAATTTTCTTAAGAATCGTTTTCCCTGAGTCGTTTGAATTTCCCATTTGTGCTAAGTTCGCACTTTCTTGCGGATACTGACCTGGAGTCTCCATTTTAGTGATGGAGTGCAAAAGCTGTCTTGGGTCTATTTTTTCTTGGTCCTTTGGGTGTAGAAATAGTGACTGTTTTGCTTGATGTACCTGAATGCTACTGCAGTTGGTTTGGGGCCTTTTCTTTACAGGCGGTTTTTAGGGATGTTAATTAACTTGCTTAGTTTGGTGGGGAGTATATGCTTGTGGGAAGTTCTCTTGCAAATTGGGGAGGGGGGAAAATAACATCTGGAAGACAATGGCTGGGGTGGGGTACGAAAAATTAGATTATGAAAAAACACATCCAAGTTTTTGTGATCTACCCCCCTTCTTGAGAGCATTTTTTTGTGATCCTACCACCCTTCTTGAGAGTATTTTGAGAGATTAAAACTGGTTCCTTGTTTCCTATTTTGGTAACTTTGTCCTGCTAGCTTTTGGGGAATGAGTTTTGTTCCTCCCATCTCTATTTTAAAGGTAGAACCTCTTTAAGCACAGTCCCCCCCCTTATCATTAGGCATTTTCTGTGTAGTGTATATTTGTAGGAAAATGTCAATCAGCTTTTTTCAGCTGCCCATTCTCTTTCCCCATGGTACAAGAGAATTTCATATTTTGTTCTATGCTCCTTATAGAACAACTGCCCAATGCTGGTCTGTGTCTGACAGTCCACCTGTTACTTTCGGTGGAATCTTATTTTCCTTCTCTAGGTATGGAAAAGGATGTGTTGGTTGTTGATTTGTTCTAGTGAGTAAGGACCTTCTGGACCTTCTGTCGCAGTTTCTGTAGTTTTGCTTAAGACCTACTCCTGCTAGGTTTAAGAAGAACAATGCGGTGACATTTCTACTACCCTGTTCCTTGGAGTAGCGTTTTTGTTCCTTGTACGTAGACGTTCCTGGCTGAATCCTTGTAACCAACCGTTCTCGGCTCTTCCATCCTTGGGTGCTTATCCTGTAAAAATAATGCCCCTCCTTCTATTCTAGGAGGAGGTCTCAAATTCTCTTTGAGGACACAGCAAAGCCATCCAAATACCCTGACTTCCACGCTGGCATCAATCTTTTCTTTTCTTTTTGCTGAAAAAAGAAAAACATTTTTTTTTAAAACCTGTAATGCTTTTCAGGTGTTAGGATGGCACATGAGCCCCATAGTGTTATATAACCTTCGTATTTTTGTTCCCCAAAGGTTAGATACTCAGAGAGTATCAAAATAGACTTTACCATTCACCGTTTTGATCCCTTGTTTGCGTGGTAATTTCTTTTGCTCTCAATAGAAGCCAAAGGAAACTAAATCTAGTACATCTTCACATTCTCATTGCCACATTTAACAGTCACAATGTTTACTTGGAAGTGAGAGTTAGAGATGGGTGGTATTTATTTAGCTTGGTCTGGTTACTTTTTTTGGTGGCATTGTGGGAAGGCTGGATAGGTAGGTGGTGATAGGCCTGGGTGGTGTGCCGCCCTGTGGAGAACCTTCCCATAGCAGTCCACCTCAGCTCTTTGTTTACTTGGCTACTCAGGCGCAGCTGCTTTATGAGCTTGGGACTGTGCATTTACACACTGTCTCCCATCTTGAAATTGTTAAGAATTTTTGGACAAGGGCACCCTGCATTTTTTTCTCACACTGGGACCCACAGATGATCCTGGTTAGGTGCTTTCCCGCTTGTTAATATTTAGCTGCCAGCGTTGGCATTTTGTTGATATAGTGTTGCTTGGAGGCTTTTTGCTCTGGTGATACCCCACCCTACTCTCAAATTAACTCTACTGAGGACATAAAATGTGTAGAATGTTCACTTGCTTTGACTTCTTTTTACAGATGTGGAAGTCTACTGTTTCTGGTTTCTCGGGAATCATATATTATAGTTTAATGCCAAATTCACTGTTTTGTATAATTTGGGAAGAACATTTATTGTGTATTTATTTGGTTCAAGATACTGGATGGTTTACAGCACTAGGTGATTATTTCTGGATTTCAAGTAATGTAAGTGTGCTAAGGAGAAACAGAAGGCATTTAACCTTAAAAGGTAATATCATAAAGCTTTTGTGTATTGGAAGATATATATTTGTTATGGTTTAATTGGTAACTTTAGGAACAGAAATAAAAAGAGAAGTAAAGAAAAATAATACGTTTTATGGAATACTTAGGAAATTTTTCACTAGCAAGGAATGAACACATTTGACTTCCACCTTGTGTGATGTAAATCATAACTGTCCTTTTTGTAAGATCACAAGGAAGAGTTTATTTCAAGGGAAGATGATTTTCTGTATCTCTACTCTTGTATTCCAATGTATAAAATAAAACAAAAGGTGACTATTGTGTGTGCAACACTGTGCCAGATGCATTCTCCCATTTGATTCCAATACTAAGCTGCTGAACAATAACTGCCTTAGAAAAGATAAAAATTCAGAATGATTCTCCTGAACGCATATCCCTTTTGTACCATCATAAAATCAAAATAAGTCACACCATCATAAGTTGGGGCCATCTATAGTGATAGATTAATATCAGGTTTTTTCCTGTGATTTAGAAAAAGTTTGTGTCATAAAAATAAAATACATATTCTAAATGACTAACTTTTCTTTTCCTCCAGAGCTTTGTTATTGTGGGATGTCCATTACTGAACATTATTTCCAGTAACCGTGTTAACGGAATATCACAAAAATCCCCGTCTTACAAAATAACAAACTGATAAACTGTTCCTTCAAGATGGGTTTTTATTTTATTTCGTGTCATTTTTTTTTCATTTAAGGCTTCATTAGACACTTTCTTGGCTAATTTTATCTCCTTACAAGTATAGGGTGTGATACTTTTGGAATTTTTAGCTTTTCTGTGTTTTCTTATTACGGGGTCATCGTAAAATTGGAACTTCTTGTTAATATTGAAGCAGGTGGGTATCTGAGCATCTGAAGAAAAGCTGTAGGCGTCTTTGCACACTAATATATACAAACATTCTATACAGTTTTTACTGTTATGCCCTCTGGAGCAAAAAGTGTTAACATGAGGTACTTTTTGGGAAATAGAGCTTTGGCAATCCAGGCTAAGAATTTCTTACACTACGAGACTAGGACAGAGGTAGTCAGGTTCTCGAGTGCAGTTGGGTTTAGTGATGCAGGCCTTTAGCTTTTTTGAATGATGACTCTAAGCTTGCCTGTGTCATGGTTTTAAATCTGTTCTGTTTTTGTAAACAAATATTACACATGTAAGGTCTTGTGAGCACGGTGCTGCCCGTGTATCTGCTGAGCTGTCTTGTCTCAGTAGATTTTGTCACTTAGGTTGAAATTCTTAATTTAGCAGAGCCAGGTGGAAGTTTGATGTTTCAAGTGTCTGGTTTTGGCTCGATTGTCTGTGTCCTTGGTATCTTCACCTTTTTTGTGTGTATAAAATCTCACCCTCCCTATCTCAGGGACTGGGTAAAGATAAACATATTGAAGCACAAGATTTTTGGCAGTGAAATGACAATGTTTTCTCAATTGGAAAGGTGGTAATAGGTGGTCCCCATAGATTAGTTTCATATTTTTGGCTATCAGTGTATTATGAAATGTTGTTAGTGGTTCTTTATAACACACCATCAATGTATATTTTTGCTGTGGAGGAAAAGAAAAATCCCCAAATACAGGGAGGATTTGAGATACTTGTGACTTTGAGCATTTCAGTATGGAAATGGATATATTTATATCTGATATTGGATCTTGGAAGGAAATTTTGAAATGCATTTTCCTTGAAAATATAAATAATGCTAAAAGATTATGTGTGAGATTATGAGAATTTAGCCAGCTAACATTCCAGGAATATAAATTTCTTAATTTAAATTTTCCATTTTTTTCAGTGAAAAATCAGATTTAAAAATTTAACTGTTTGTTAAAATAACCAGTCCATATTTTTCCTGATTTGAACTTTGTTTAATTTCTTGTCAGAGATCTATTCTTATGTATCATAAAATGGATTTTGTGTAAAATGGATTTTACACAGAAATACATTTTTTTTCTGCTTGTTTTAATACTTTTCACCACTCCAACTGAAAAGTCTTTGATGGATGCCCTGTCAAGTAAGTTATTGGAAATTGCTCACTTGTTAAGTTTTTAAAGGATGTTTAACACTTTTTTATTCTTCAGGCATCATTTGTACATATCAGATGTACGAGAGAGATTTCTAAGCATATAAATCACAGTATTTGAAAATAAATTTAGTCAGTTAAATAAAGGTGGGAAAAATATTGCTAGAACTGATTCTACGTAGTTTTCTTTGAGCTGCTTTTCGAAAATGAGATTTTTCTATTTCACTGATGTTGCTTCTTTACTGGAGGTAACATGGCAGGAGGGGTCACCCACCGTTATTGTGAGCTATCTAGAATGTGTTAAATATACGTTTATTATAGCTTGAGCAAGTTTTAATAACCTATTCCCCCGATAAGGCTTAGTTTTGTAAGACTATTCAATACTACTTTCTCTCCTCTCAGTGCCATTTACTGATTTCTGCCTTATTTTGTTTAAACCCCTAAGGTCTTTTCTGGCCTATGGCTGTGAATGACTCATGAACTTTTCCCAAATACCCGGTCATTTAGTGCTTTTGACTTTCATTTCTTCTTTTCTCCATTGTCTCTGCAAGGAACTTGAACTACCCATGGCCTTCCTCTCTTTTGACACCTCTGTACTTGCCATGTCTTTCTTGTTTATCTTTTGAGCCCTGTGCTATAACTACTTCTAGCCTGGCAATTCTAGGTCAGGTGCAACTTACTCTGTTGTCTTTTTCTTATCCTGCTTGTACTTTTGCATTGCTTTTTTTGCATTTTGTACATTGTACTCATTGAAGAGTATCTTCTGTGATCAAGCGAATCCTGGCTATTAGAGAAATGGGTATCAATGGACATATCATTTGTGCAGCAGGTCCCCAAGTGTGGCCTTTGGGCGGCGTGGGTCTTTTGATTGGCCTGAACTGTGTTTTACGAAGTTGTGAATTATTGATTTAGGGTTGGGAAATAGCATAGGAAAATATAGACTTTTAAGTCAAATTTTTTGCATCTTGAAATAGTAGAAGGAGGGCACAACACTGAGCCCTCATTTATCAGCTGCCCCCTTGAGATGAAGCATGGTTTGTTTTCACTTTGGAGTAAGTCACTGCTTGGCTTTGCTGGCTATTTGAATTTATGAGTTTAATACGACTATTGGAATGAAAAAATTTACTCAAATATAAAGACAAAAGAGTGGTTCTAAAGATTATATATTCTCTTGATTTTCTTCTTTGTATTTGCAGATAATGTTTGAATCATGTCAAATTGCTACTTTCAAATTTAGATCTTACAAGTTTCCTTTAGGTAGAGATGTTTTGTCTTGGACCTTTCCTTCCTTAACCCCTTATTGCAAAACAGTTTCTCCTTCTTTTATAAATTATGCTACTATGAGCTTATCTTTCCTTTTCCTCCTGGAATTTTAGGCCTGTCCCCGGTGCAAGTGGGGTTTTCTTCCTGCCAGTTGCCTGCTTCTATTTCAGATACTTTGGGGTCAGCACAGTTGCTTGGTGCTGTAAAAACTAATAGGATGTTACAAGCTGTTTGAAAGCATCCCATGGCCCACCTACTAACCTCGTGGCTATTGTTGTCAGCATATAAAAGACATTCTCCCCTCAGATTGCTGTCAAAGGGAACTGATATGAGAGGCTACCAGGTGAGAGGTTTATGCGTGTGTTGTTTCTCTCACTCTCCCCTCTTTTTCTTTCCCCCAATTTTTGGACTTTTCTCCCCCTCTGTAGACGCAGCAGGGCACCTTTAGCAAAGCTGTCTACAGTGTGTGCAGCAGAGCAGGCTGACGCGCCAGCAGAAGAAAGAGGCTCCACATGTCATATTTGGACCAATGCTGTAATTTTATTTTACAATACTGAAGGTAGATATTATTAATCTACTCCTGAGCATAATAGCACGATTTGAATAGCGGAGAGCAACTTTGGTGTGTGCTAATGTCTACTGAGATGAATACAGATGAATGCTAAGTAGGTAGAAAATGTCAGTGTAGAGCCTTCGTTTCGGTGACTTTAAGCACTTATATCTCTAGTTAACTTTTTGTTCAGCCTGACAAACAGATATGAAGATCTGTTTTATCAACCCAGCATTAATACAGCTTCTGAGGATGCGAAAGTTCCCATAAAGTCCTGCTCTCCTGGAAGCCACTTGAGCTAGGCCAGTTATAATGAATCAGAATGTGTCCCTGTGTAGAACCTTTTAGCAAAACCCTTCAGAATAATAGGAGCTTAATGTTGACACTTTTAAAAATTGGCACAATCTACAGCCCAATTTTTTTTTATATATATATTTGGGGCATGGGTTCAAGTGTATGCTTGCTTTAAAAAATTTTGAATTAACTACATTTTAAAAAAGATAATGTAGGTACATTCTGCACTTATTTTTATGAGACACTTAAAATATTCTTGGTACTGAGTGTAGTCTATGATTACGTGGATTCTTTTAGATGAATGTGTTGCTTGCCTTTGTTGCTCCCTGTAGCATCTGGTCGAGGGGCCTCCAGAGTGTCTTAGTTATTGGGTGGGGGTGGAGAATTGAGTATCAGTAAAAACAAGCATGTTTTATCTCCCTCAAGATAGAGAATCATTCTCATGAAAATTTCACGCGGTAAGAATGAGTTTGGTATATGTGGGTTGGTAGTTTAATTTAGAGTTTAGACCTTTTCCAAATTAATTTTTTTAATTAGTACTTATTTAGTTTCGTTAGAGGATGTTAAAAAATTTCTTCATGTTTTTGTGTTGTGCTTGTACTCATGCCTGAAATGTTGTGTAATAGTGTTTCATCACGTATCACTAAGTGCTAGCTATTGAGAGAAGAAATTTATAAAATATCCCGGTCCTTATGGTCCTTGTTTTGTCTGCTTAAGAGGTAGAAAATGATAATTTAAAAATCATATTTTTGCCGAGTTTAATAGTATAAACTGAGTGCTTGAAAACTGAGCCAAGGGACATATCTCTGTAGTCTGGGCATTGAAGTTAGGCCGGGTTGTTGTATATTGGTTTGAGGAGAGTAGTGTGGCTTTTCTTGGTCTATTTGGTCTATTTGTTTTGTTTTTGAGTCTTGTTCTTTACCCCCTTTCATTCCATACCATTTTGTTCTTTTTGATTCTCTCTTTTGTGGTATAAGCAACTGTATTTCTTCATTTGCCAGGTGCCCAGTCACAGGTGAAAAACATTTATGCAAAACCTGCCAAGTTTTAAGTTGTGGCTGGAGAGAGAGAGAACTGCAACTGTCTTAATTTTGCTATTGTCCCTGAAGAACCAATCCAAGGCACCTGTGTTGTTAAAACTACACGAAGCCCCAGCCTTTCCCCAGAAGTTTATTCTCTCAACAGCATTATATGCCAGCAACCTCTGGGTATAACATTTATTTTTTAAAACGTGTAGAAAAAGGCAAATTGATTATAACATTTTTTTGGCTTCCTTCCTCTTAGGAAGCAAGAAGCAGGTAACAGATCAGACGCTTGGATGCTTTAAGAGGATTGATTTACTCCTTCTCCTCAAGTCATCGATGGAGATGACTTGAGTGGATGCCTAAAGGCCAGGTCCCTCAGGAGTGTGCATTCTCTGGGCTGCTGACTGTAGCTTTCAAACGTGAGTTCTTGTTTTCAGGCTGGCCTGTTGCTTTTTTGCCATAATGACACTTACATTTTTTAAAAAACATCTGAAAGAGAATTAAATAGCCTACATGCTGTGGTATCTTCTTGGTTTGCTGAAGAGGTTCATTCCCTCTGTTGGAACTGACTATTTGAGGAATAATTTGTATTCTTGCTTCTTGGACTTTTTTTATCCCTCTTTTACAAGGACTTTGGCTGATCTATAAATGTTTTTGGATAGTAGGGGGAAAGTTCGATCTCATGGTGAATGGCATAGTTTGTGATCTAGAGAGGAAGATTGAAGAGATCTATTTTGGCTTTCCTTTTGTACAACTTCTAAAGAAACTTCTAAATTATTGCCTTGATGCAATTAGAGAAAGAGATTTTGTGTTGGACCGTCAAGTTGGCAATGTGTTGGGATGGGGCAGCATGCGTTTGCCTGTTTTTAGTTGCTGACTGACTTTACTATTAGGAAGATAGAAAAATGTGAGGAATTAGCAATTCCAGGTGGTGAACCCTCCCCCTGCCCCAAGATGAAGGAACCAGAAGGAGCATGTCCTCCAGTAATGGTGATGGCACCAGTGTTTGTCCGTACAGACCCTTACCATAGCTCTCTAAGATAATCATTTTTTGATGAGGAAAATGAAGCTCAGGTCAGTCAGGTGGTGTGACTGAGTGGGGAAGGGAGGCTCAGGTCTGACTGCTTTCTGTGAACTCCAAAATGATCTTTTGACTTCTGGTAGTTCTGCTGGCGAGGGAAAGTTAACTGAGATCAGAGACAGATCCAAGAGGCAGCTCAGCTTTAATGTTTGCGAATGTCTTGCTTCTGTTGCAGGTGCCTTGCAACCTAAAATGGTTTCACCCCAGCAGCACCTGGCACCTTCAGGCCTAGTGGTTTGGTTCCTGAGTGGAGGGCTCTAATTCCAGGTTGTTTTGTCCCTTTATTTTGTTTTTTTTTTCTTTTTTAAAGCTTCATTCTAGGCCTTGTAGCACTCCCAGGAGAATGCCCAGAACTTGTTCTTCAGTGCCAGGATTCTGACCTTGGGTTATTTTAGGTCTGTGACTAGGTGACTTCTGGAAGTGATTCCATCACAGACTGGTGTCTTCCTGATGCCAGCTGGCATCCTGACTTGCAGGATTACTTTTTGGAACCATAAGGGGTATGGATTGGTTATTTTCTATAAGCAAGGATATGAAGACACTGTCTTCAGAATTATTTTAGGATGCTGTTAACATCAGGAAAGAAGATTGAAATACTGTATGTTCTATTCCTGGTGAAGGTGACATTGAGATAACCCTGGCTTACTGTAGTAGTGAATTTATAAAGTCTACTCTTTAAATGTTAGGCTTTTTAAATGAGTGAGTTCCAAATCTGGTGGACTTTTAGAAGTAGCCGGCAACAAAAAGTTTGAGTAAAAAAAAAAAAACTCAGATTAGGTGTTCAGTAAGATATGCAAATGTCCAAATTTGAGTCAATAAATATCTATGCAGTGAAGATTGTTCTTGATCCACCTTTCTCCAGTAAGCTGTCACACTGAACTTTGGGACAGTACAGTTCCTGCAACTTTACTGTTGTAAAAATTGGTTGCAAGTGGATGAGAAAGAATAGCAACGTAAGATAATCTTGTGTTTCCCCAGAAAATGGTCATCTGTGTTGTTCATTACTTTCTCTCCCACCCCTAATTCAGGAAGTATTTGTTAAAGTCACTTGAATTCTTTTAAAGTTTGGAATAAAGAATACTATGAAGAATTAATATAAGTTGGACAAAGTGGCTCACACCTGTAATCCCAGTACTTTGGGAGGCCTAAATAGGAGGAGCCCTTGAGGCCAGGAATTTTAAGACCAGTCTGAACAATTCTCAGGACCTGGTCTTTACAAAAAAGTTAAAAATTAGCTGAGTGTGGTGATACATGCCTCTAGATGCAGCTGCTGAACAGCCTGAGGGAGGAGGATTGCTTGAGCTCAGGAGTTGGAAGCTTCAGTGAGCTGTGGTCATGCTACTGAACTCCAGTTTTGGTAACAACCCAAGACCCTGTCTCTTTAGGAAAAACAAAAAGTTAATATAATGCACAAAATTGAGAAAATTATTTGCATTTGTAGATGAGGAAATCATGAATAATAGGTGATCTTATTAGAATTTTCATCTCTGTAAGTGAATTTTAGCAAAAAACACTGTTTTAACTAATATTTTCTCGTGTCTTAGATGTGCAACTTTTACATTTTTTTTTTCATAGCTATATCCACTTAATGTAGTATTTCTGTCCCCAAAGCTGTGAGGTTAGTAACAATATCTTTCAATCCAAGAACGAGAATCTTAGAATTGAGAAGCTGGAGTAGCTGCATGTTAGCGTATTCTTTGATTTATTATCTGTGAGCATACCTTACTCCTTCTACACCAGTGGTGCTCAACCTTCCTAATGCCACGAGCCTTTCAAACAGTTCCTGTGGGTTGTGACCCACAGGTTGAGAACCGCTGTTCTAGACTAATAAATATCCTTGTGTTGTGTGAAGCTGGTTTAAACCTAAGAAAATAAGATCATCAAATTGTTTGTGCATATTGCAAGCAGGTGCTTCTGGTGTAAAATTGGCCCAACAGGCTATACACAAAGCAGTCAGTGGGGAGCCTGCCAAGGATACCCTATACTGTTTTGCTGTACTTTAGAACTTCACAAGAATGAAGCAGAAGTTAAGATAATTGTTAAGAATTGAAAGCTGAGTAGCATTTTCCATCATTCTATTTTATGGGATATTGAGGTCTTAAACTTTGACCTTAATGATTATGTACCACTTCCTCTTTAATTTCTCTGTATGTGTGTTTTCTTAAATTTGGCCTAGAGTACCAAAGATTTTATTAACATATTTTTGTAGTTTTTCAATACCCTAAGGAAGTCAGACCTGTAAGGAGATTTAGGAACTTACTGTGAGGTCTTGGGTGTCATGTTTATTTCAAAGTCTCCTTAAGGAATTATTATTATTATTATTTTTTTGAGACAATGTCTCAGTATGTTGCCCTTGGTAGAGTGGGATGACATCATAGCTCACAGCAACCTCTAACGCTTGGGCTTGAGCGATTCTCTTTCCTCAGCCTCCCAAGTAGCTGGGGCTACAGGCACCTACCACAATGCCCAACTTTTTTCTTGCACTTGTCATTGTTTAGCCGGCCTGGGCCAGGTTCGAACCCACCAGCCTCCGTGTATGTGGCTGGTGCCCTAACCACTGTGCTACAGGTGCTGAGCCTCCTTAAGGAATTTTATGAAACTTTATTCATAAGGAATTTTTTATTATGGCTGACATTTGTCTTCCCCAGTTTCCTGTTAATTCTGTTGGATCAAAGAAGTGAGACAAATTTGATGAGAGTTTATTTTATTTTATTTTTATTTTTATTCTTTTGCTGCACTTTGGCCGCGGCTGGGCTCAAACCTGCCACTCGTGGTATATGGGGCCTGTGCCCTACTCACCAAGCCACAGGTGCCACCCTGATGACAGTTTTTTAAATAGCCAATGAATACTTGAGAATGTTCAGGATACTTTTTTGGCAAATTTTAAGCATTTTATTAGTAGCTTCTTTAAAACTTTTAACTTTTTCTCTAGATGTCTACCTTCATAGGACTAAAAATGTTGTGACTGGTCTCCTGAGCTTAATGGCATTTTGCTAACTTTTTGATTGTGCATTCATTCAAGTTTTTGATTTTTGATCTAACCTTTTCTGCCCCAAATAGTTTAAGGACAATTACTTTGCCATCTTATGTGTGAAAATTTCTTGCTTTCCTGGGTGTAGTTTTAGTAAATATTTTTCATATTATATGCCACACTTAGGTATTGAGGATACTGTAGTGAACACAATATAGTCTCTGCTGATATGGAATTTAGAATTTATTGGAGGAGACACATGTTAAAGTTCTAGGAATTAATTATTATTTATAATTGTGATTTGTGCTGTGCAAGTAAAAGCCTTTGGGGCACCTGTCCTTGTGTGAGAGGGGAATAGGGAAGGTCATTTGTTAATTTTACTTTCCCTCCCAGCTTCCTTCTTCCTGCCTTACTTGAAGGCATTTCCGTTTCTAATTTTACAGACATCAGACTATTAGAATAGACAGGGGTCCTAAAATTAAACTCCCTTCTTGATAAATTCATGGTGAATCTTGAGACCTGGAGCTGATCCCTGCTGCCTAGCCTGTGTCCCACCATTGATCTGGCTTTTTTTTTTTTCTTTTAACAACTGAGAAACAAATTTTAATGTTCTTTTAAGGACAACATAATTAGGCAGCTTTTACTCTAAAAACTATGCAGTGAATGTCAAGGCCAGCAGTGAGATTTGCACTGTCTACATCCTTTATTCTTTTTACCCCATGACTTTAAGAATGTGTTGTGTCTGCTTTTGGAATTTATCCTTTTTTTGGAGAATACTTTCCCATCGTATTGAGGCAATAAGAATTTAAGAGGACTATCTGTTAGGTTTTTTTCTTGGCTTTAAGGAGAGTACTAATTTGCTGGGTGCTGCAGGGCACACCTGTAGTCCTAGCTACTTAAAGGGAGGCTAAGGTGAGAGGATTGCTTAAGCTCAGGAGTTCAAGATCAGCCTGGGCAATATGATGAGACCTTGTCATTAAAAGACAAATAAGAAAGAAAAAAAAAAAAGGCTTCATCCAAAGTGTTACAGATGTATTTTGTCATTGAATTGGCTATTTGTTTACTTTGTGAATAACTTTTTATATAACCCCTGGGCAGCTCATCTCATTTCTTTGCCATACTGTGTTTTTCTTAGTATTCATTTAAATTTAAACTAACAGGAAATACCATATTAATTTGGAATTGTCTTTAAAACATTTGTTGAGGTGGGAAAAGATGAAGAAAAAAAGAGGTTATGGAAGATAAGGGAGTGAATTCTCCATCTGGCTGGTTTCCTCATTCACACATATCATCAGAACTACACAGTACACTGAATGTGGCATGATATTTTAAAATAGTATCTTTCTGTCCTGCTTATAGATCATTACACTTGAGTGTACTCTCAGTTTCCTCAGAGAGGTGGACTCTGGTATCTAAAACAGTTTTGTTTTCATGGTTACATGATGTTTTAATCTTACATGATGTTTTTTGAAGACACTACATGCTTTTTATTATAGTGTGTACCGTGTATAATTGACTGTTACATGGATATAGCATTTTTTTTTTTTTTAGATGTATCTTATTTCATCACAACTTTTAGATCTCAGCCTCTTTTCCTTCCTGGTGCAGAAAGAAGACATTGAAAATATTCACAGTAACTTTTACTCTTGATGGAATTTGGAGAGAAGTAAAACAAGTTTTAGTTCAAGAAAGGAGAATTCTCATGGTACTTCTGGCATTCTGCAGAGAGCAAGCAGGGATTAGAGTTAAGGGGCTGGTGAGGGAAGGTAGCAGCAGGAGTAACAACTTCCCATTGCCTTGGGTTTTTATGTTTTTTTTTTTTTTTTACAGAGTCTCACTTTATTGCCCTGTAGAGTAGGGTGGTGGTGTCACAACTTTTCGACTTAGGCGATTCTCTTGCCTCAGCCTCCTGAGTAGCTGGGACTACAGGCGCCCACCACAACACCCAGCTGCTTTTTGTTGCAGTTTGGCTGGTGCCTGGTTCGAACCCCCACCACCATCAGTATATGGGACCGTCCTACTCACTGAGCCACAGGCGCCGCCAGGGTGTTTATGTTCTTAATGACTCTTTAAGTTGGTTTAAATTTTTAGGGAACTCCTTAAATGTTAGGGGTATTTTCAACTACATTAGAAGTTCCTCAGTGTTAGTGATTCTGTCTTACAACTTTGTTCCCCAAACATAGTAGATTCTATTTTCTTAAAGATTAAAATTATAAAATTACATACGCTAAATATAAATACTGCATTCAGTTTCTTAAGAAATGGTATATTTAAGCCTTGGAGTTCTGGTTGCTGTGATGTTGCCGTGTATAACATATATATTAGACCAATTGGGGTTCATACAAATTTTTTATTTTTCTTTTTAAGACAGAGTCTCACCTTGTCACCCTGGGTATTGTACTGTGGCATCATAGCTCACAGCAACCTCACTCTTGGGCTTGACAGTCCTCTTGCCTCAGCCTCCTTAGTGGCTAGGACTACAGGCCTGTGCTATAATGCCTGGCTAGTTTTTCTATTTTTAGTAGAGACGGTTTCTTGCTCTTACTCAGGCTGATCTTGAACTCCTGAGCTTAATGACCCATGTGCCTCTCAGAGTGGGAGGATTACAGGCAGGAACTGCTATGCCTGGCCAATAAAAATTCTTAATATTTTAAACTATATGGAGTATTTCTGTGTTTTTATGAATGTCACTTATTGCTTTAGGTAGTAATTAGTAATTAAGTGCTGGATGCTAGACAAGCTAGCACTAATAGTGCTTTTGCTCTCCATCAATCCCTGTAAATACTTGTTGTCTTTAGGTGGTAAGTTTAGCAGTTTACTTGGACCCCATGGGAAAGACATGCTGTGATGATTCTGCAACCACTTTGGCTAGGCTGAAACTATGCCTTTTACATATATTTATGGCCTGTTTATATAGCTTCAAAGCATATCATATTAAACAATATTGCTGCTTCAGGGTTGGACTATAGTGGCTGTTTGCCAGGAATAAAGAGGCAGCTCTGGGGATGACTGCTGGGCCAATCATTTAATAGCTTTGTGAACTGCCCGGTCGGTGGTCAGAAGAATGGTTGCTTTCTGTTCAACTCTTGAGTCTGTTCGGAAGCAGAGAAGTTGAGGTCTAAAGTACATGCTGTAATCTTGGATGGCTATCCTTAAGGATTATTGCTTTGGGTTCTCCTGGTGTGTACACCTGGCTCATGCATACGCACATAAAGTCTATGGTACAGCAGCAGCTCCATCTGGTATGCGGTAGGCCTGCCTTGACATAGAATTGTTTGTTCTAAAGCAAGTCATTTTAAAGCTGCAATGTGTTAAATGGGTGGCCCTTCATTGAAGACCTTGGGTACATTGGCAGCTTATCAGCAGCAGGGTTGTAACCCTGTCATTTCTTGTTAATGAAGACTTTCATTTAGCTTAGCAAATGATATCTACTGTTAACATCCACCCTCTCACGTGGTGAACTTGAAAGGGTTGTTTGTAACTTTTTATTAATTAGTAGCCATCAGAGTGCTTTGGCCTGGGTTGTTCTAGCCATTTTGCTGTATTTTTTCTACTGAGACATGGTTAGTTTTAAACTTCGAAACCCTCCAGATAATTAAAATCCTTTTTCGGTCATTTTTGGAATGTCTTTTTAAATTTTTTTGTCTTAAGTGGTTCATTCCTTTCAGTCTCGATTTCACCTCCACTTTCAAATCCTAGCAGGGGTTTTATCAGAGCATTTACTTTCCCTGTGCAGCAGTTTGACTTTCCCAGCTTTTGTTCATTTGTTCCTGGGCAACCCATGAGAGTAAGCACTCTGCTTTAATATTTAATGTGCATTTCTTATGTATAACAAATTCAGTGACATCAGAATGTTAGAGCTTAAAAAGCTCTCACCCACGCTCTGATTTTACACGTTCAGAACTGGTGCTAAAAGATGTGTTGCTTGGCTGGGTGTGTTGGCTCATACCTGAAATCCCAGCACTTTGGGAGGCCCAGGCAAGAGGATCACTTGAGGCAAGGAATTTGAGACCAGCCTGGTCAATAGAATGAGACCCCATCTTGGAAAAACTTTAAAAAATCAGCCAGGTGTTGTGGCAGACACCTGAGGCCTAGCTCCTCAGGAGGCTTAGAGAGGACCATTGCTTGAACCTAGGAGTTCAAGGCTACAGTAATAAGACACTACTGAATTCTAGCCAGGGCAAGAGTGAGATACTGTCTCTTAAAAACAAAAAGTTTGTTGCCTAATGTCTTAGGAATAGTGACAATGTTTGGTGAGTCTGGATGTGTAAAAGCTGCCTGCTCTTCTCCCAAATCTCCTTTCCTCTACCACCAGTGATTTTCAACCAGTGTGCTATGAGAAGATCTTAGGTGTGCCAGGAAAATTTGTAAGGATCATTAATTAAATTATTTTCAAGAGAAGGTCAAAGCACAGTAAGTGTATTCTTTTCTTTTCTTTTCTTTTTTTGGATCAACATTAATTAAGTGCCTTGGAAGTTTATAGGTTCTAGTATGTGGGGAGATAAAAAGGTTGAAAAACAGTGTTCTACACAGCCGTATTGTTTCCTTTTTAAAAAGGCGGGTGATGCCTTGGTGTGACTGTGAATTGGTGAGTTTTTAGAAGACGTTTTGGTATCAACTAATATAATTAAAAATGCAAGTAGACTATGAACCAGCAATTTCTCTCCTTATAAATTTGTAGTTTTTGCTTTTCCCATATAAGGTTTTTGTTGTAAGCAATGTTTGAAATAGCGAAACCTTGGAATGTTCATTAGTATGGGATTGGTTAATTAGGGTATATTATATAGTCATCTATAAAAAATGAGTTCTATATGTATTGATACAGAAAATAAGAGGCAGGGTGTAAAGAGCATTTAGAAAAGTCTTTCTCTGTATGTATTAAAAATATTTGCTTTTCCTCATCTGTGCTTGTATACATGTTTGTATTTGTTTTGAAAACATTCAAATTCATGAAACTGTTGACCTTTTAGGTATGGATTAGAGTAAATAAAGATTTGTCTTTTATACAGTTCCATGATCATGCTCTTTGTGCATCAAATATATATTTTATAATATGCAAAAATATTACTAAGATGAAATTACTTATTATTTCAAAAGCTAACCCCCCAAGCGTTTTTCAGAGCACTTTAATAGGTTTTCAGCGTTAACTGTTCACTAGCACTCAGTAACCTATGTTGAGCTGAGCATTATGCTAGGTCTTTGGGAGTTCAGAGGTATGAGGATGGGACTTTAAGCTGTAGGAGGCCATTGAGCAGACTGTAGTCAGGAAACACAAGAGATGGATTATGAGATGGGATTCATGGGAGCTGCTGCAACAGTAGGGAGAAGGCCCAGGAAACAAGGCAGATGTGAGTGTACTTATGGGGATGCTTTATGTAAGTAAAGGGAGATTTTTTCTCTAGAAGAGTGTTAGGTATGATACACCCACTAGCACACTGAGAAAGCAGTTTTGATTATTAGGAAACAGGGATGGTTGGGTTTCTTGGGGGCCTTGAAGCCCACTCAGAAACATTTTTGTTTCTTGTTTGAGTCAGCCAGATTCTGGACAATTTTGTAGCATGGCTTAGTGTGAGGAAAGCCTAAGGCACTTGGCCTAATGTAGGGGAAGTGCTCTGGAGAGGAAGGGACCAGGCAGGACTTCCAGGGAAAATTGGACATGTTTAGGTGCCTGACTATGGTGCAAGCCACCACATGAGAATGAGGCATTTTCTAAACCGAAGTAAGTGTGCAGCAGGAAACACAGCTTACAATGATGCCTTCTGGAGTGTCTTTTCTGAGAACCAGGATATAATTACGTTTGTGGCTCCCTTACCATCTTTTTAATTTTATGTCAGAGGATTTTGAAGTGATTAAAATATTTTCTTATAAATCAGTGTAATTAATATTGGGTGTAAGAAGTATCAATAATTTATGTGATCCCAGGGCCAATGTCCTTTTGAAGGTATGTACGGAGCTCAGTAGGAAGCTGTTTGGAGGTTTATATGTATGGACTAAAGGAATTCACCATAAAAGAAAACTTACTTAGCAATGAGTTAGACCAGCGATTTTCAAACTTCTTGTCAGTGGAGCTCTTTATACACTAACATTTTTGAGGACTCCAAAGGTCTTTTCTTTCATCTATATTATGTTTATCAATATTTACTTATAAGAAATTAAAAGGAGAAAGTTTAGAAAATTTGTTTAGTACAAAAAAAGCATATATTAAAAATATTTTAAAGATGTTTATTTTTCTAAAAAAAAGTGATAAAGGTAACAGTTTTACATTTTTCATCTATTTAATGTCTGGCTTAATTGAAGGCATATTGGAACTGACTGACTGCAGGAGCAGATCATATATGAACATTAGAAAGCTCTGTACATTTGAGAGAAAAAGGCATTATTTTGACCTTCCAAATCTGTGAAAAGGTTTCCAGGACTCTCAGGGGTTCTTAGCCCATACTTGGAGAACCTCTGGATTTCATTCATGGCTTTTTGCAAGTCATAGGGCTAGGCCTACCAGAGCCTTAAAAGTAAACAAGAAAACATAGAATCTTTATTATAATGAGGAGAGGACAGTTACCTTCTAGGGGACATGTAAATTTAAGAATTAAGCCATGCAATTAGAGTAATTGAAACTGAGATTGTTTTCAGAGTTGAAGATTTGAATGCAATGACTGTTGTGGTGTTTTTTGTTTTTTTGAGACAGAGTCTCTGTCACCTGAGCTAGAGTGTCACGTGGCCTCAGCCCGGCTCACAGCAACCTCAAATCTCCTGGGCTCAAGCGATCCTCCTGCCTCAGCCTCCTGAGTAGCTAGGACTATAGGTGTGCACCACCACCCTCAGCTAATTTTTCTATTTTTTAGAGATGAGGTCTCACTTTTCTCAGGCTGGTCTTAAACTCTTTAATTCAAGCAATACTTCTGCCTCAGCTTCCCAGAGTGCTGTGATTATACATGTCAGCCACTGTGTCCAGCTTCTATGACAAGGTGACAAGGTTTTATCACTAGCATGTATTACCTTGGGAAAACTCTTGGGGTTTGCTTACTTTACCTAAAAATTGAGGCTGTGGACTAGCTTTCGGCAGTCCCTTGTAGCAGTAATGTTCTATGATTTATTCATGTATTTTTTTTATAACACTCTTCAACACTTTCTATAAATACACACATGCCCACACATCTACGTATACATACTTGGAGTACTTTGGAAGGTCACATGTGCTAAAAATGTACCTTGGAGTAGTTCACCTAAGCATTTTCTTTTTCCTATATTGGTTTCATTGTCCTAGTTTGTTTCTTAAATAGAAATCGACTAAATGTTACTGTGGGTACATAGAGTCTTAGCATCTTTTGTCAACTGACGAACACACTGTACTTTCAAAAACAAAAACAAAATTCTTCCACTGCGTTTATTTCACCTTCCTCCAGTAATCATGGGATTAGGTGGGTTTAGGTGGGTGAGGAGGACAGATGTCATCTAAACCACCATTGTTAGGGAAGGCTCCACTTACCAATCCTTGGAATTAAAATGCCCTTTCAAAAAGCAAAATGGGATGGTGGTGGAGAGGAATATCCATATAATGTTTCTGTGTACAGTTCCTTTCAGATTCTGATAGAATTAATTTAAGTTTCATATGTGCCTATTCAGACATTTTCTGCATTTTGACTTGTGTAACAAATTCCTGCATGTTATGTTGTCAGATATTGAGACCTTTATGTGAAAATGTCAGTAACAGTAGCATCTAGCCTTCTTAATGTTGATTTCTATTTAAAATGAAAGTCCATTAGCTAGGACAGTTCTGGTGAGTAGTGGAGAGGATTTATTGATATTCTGGAATTTTAGGTTGTAAGAAATTTACTGCTCTAAAAACTGTAGCCCTTGAAGGCAAAGGCACACACACGTTTATAGTCCAATAGTTCTTGTGCATAGAGCTTAATATTTAGTGATGTGAATGATGGTGAAACTTTTCCTTTAAAGCACGGAATTCAAGAGAGGAAACATTAATTACTTTTTTATTTTGGAAATCTTGTAGCTATAAAAATGAAATCTTCAACCTGAGAAAATTTTTGCCTTGTTTAAAAGTAATAAGGCAGCAGTGAACTTCTTAAATGTTATGTATTTTTTAGATTAAACTTGAGCCTATTCTCAGTAATGCTGTTTTTCTATTTCTTCTGGGTTTTTATATTTATTTCATAGTGTAGGTGTTCTTGGGTTCAGGTATTTCCAAAGGCAAAGGGTTGTTTTGAGAAATTAACTTTGGGGGGGCTACTGTATTTGTTCTATGGCTCCAATTTGAAACTAGAAAGTAAAAATGGATGGGAGGGTTGCTATGTAGTTCACAATATTTGGGCTTGATTTGTAGTTCTTTATTGAGCTCAACTGGGAAGTTTATTAGCATAAAATGTATTCTTCATGTAAAAAAGCTGAAATTAGGTGCCCTTATTTCAGATCAGCAGGATGAGGCTGTTAGCGCCACAGGTGGCTTCTGTTTAAAAAGTGAGAATGGGATCCTCCGAGGAGATTTAAAAGTGTATTCATTGGCCTTGAAGGTACCCATATCGAATGAAGAAGATAAATCTAAATTAGTATTTGAATAAAAATTTCATCGTCTGCTTTCTCAAACTGAATTTAAAGTTTAGTTTTAAACTTTTACTGTAAGTTATTTTAAGTAAGTTGAGTTTTCTAATTTGGTAGATTTATTTCTGAGAGAGATTCTATACTGATTCTGCACTCAAAAACCAAGTAATCTGAAGTAGTTTTCCATTCTCATTCTGCTTAAATTAAAATGCCTTAGTATTAGTAGAGATGGGAAGAATGACCTCTGTCCCTTGAAAGACTTCTTAAAGTTTCATTTAGTTTTTTAAGAGAACACATGGGCCTGTAGTCAGGATGGGTTCTGCAGTTTGCAGAGTCTCCTGCAGCATTGAAACACGATGCCATTTGCTCTTTCCAGCTGAGGGGAGCTGCTCTTGGGCTCACCATCCTGAGTGATGGGTCCACTTAGGCCCCTATAGAAGCAGTACCAGATGTCTTGATTACACCTGCTGGTGTTAGATAAGCTGAGAGTAGGAATAGAAACTCTGTAGAACTTGATTGTTGTCTCAGGAGTTCAGACTTTGGGGTCCTTGTTCAAGTTACTCTGCCTCTCCTAAGTCTTAACTGTATTACAACAGTGGGGATAAGGACACCTACCATGAAAAGCTGATTGGGTGTATCGTAAACCTCTCCAAAGTAGTAGCTGCTTCTCTCATTCCCGAATTAGAATTGTTTGGAAGACTGAAGACAACCTGGGTTAGTGAGATGATTTTAGCAGAGATGGCCTTTAAGACTTTGTTTCTGTAATACTCAGCATCCTTCAGAGCTTGCTCAGTGAAAGATTAGGTCTGTCCTCTGAACCCACACACAGCTCTTGGCAAACTGCGTTAGAAAGCAGGGGCTTGGTTAAGATGTGCTGGGAGACCTCTTAACAGCTTTTAGGAAAGGAAAGAGAAAAGGAAACTATAAAGAGTTTAGATTTCTCTTTCCCGTGGTAAACAGCCCTTTCAGGGATTTTTCATTCTTAATAGATTTCTTGCCCAACTATGCATCTCCTGTCGGGTGTTCATGCTTATAAAGTAGTTTAGCCAGAAGGGACTTGGGTGTGGTGAGGCAATTAGGGTTCTCAGTAGAAGGTGCCATCAGTGATCTGCTTCTCTTTCAAACTCTAGGGTGTTGGCTGCTGGGAGTAGTAGGAGTTATTAAGCATTAGAGTATGGGGGGCGGGGGGGGGGGGTTAATTGGTTGGAAATGTAGATAGATAATTAGATGTGAAAGACACAGTGCTCAGACCTGAAAACACAGGTCCTCAACATTATTCCACTTTCCTGTACTCATGTAGTGGGGTGGAGTTAGGAGGACACCTAGGTTCTACTGGGGATTTCTGTTTCCTTATGTCTAAAATGTGGAATGGGAAACACTATAACAGAGAGTTGCTTTTCTCCTTTAAAGGTCTAACTTGCTAATGTTAGAACCTTGGGAAGGGTTGGTACTGCTACTCATGACTATTTTCTTATTTAGATATCATAGATGAGAGATCTTACCTTATATTTTAGATATTTTTTTGTGGGCAGTTGTTTGGAGACAGGTAAAAAAAAAATTTTTAAGATGCAGTAAGATTCCGTTACACTTTGTTAGGCTCTCCACTCAGATCATGTCTGTCATAATTGGGTAATAATTAGCACTTTAGGAAGGCCATTATGATAAGGGCTTTAGTGTTCTTCTGCCCTTCACTTTACATGACCATCACCTGGGAGAACATTTTGTACACTTTTCAAGGAAGAAAATGATCAAGTTTTGGATTTAAGAACCTAATTGTTAAGTCTTGATTAAACGTTGCCTATTAGGTTATAATTATATCTATCTATAAAAATGGATATAGCAGATTTGATTGCCGTGTTTCCTAAAGCAGTCTTTAAGATAATGAATTTTAATTACACATGCGCCTAGGAACCATTTTAAACCACTGAGAAGGGAAAAATGGACAAGGTATATTGCCAAGCAGGTGTTGAAAGGTGTATAGCTTTTTAGCTTGACTCCTCCCTCGTGGTGCTCACATGCACACCCCGCACAAAGGCTCCTGAGTCAACACTTCATTTTTGTATGAAATGTTAAGACTTATCAGATGTCAAAGGATGTGGTATAGCGTGGTAGTATCAGTGTCATTGAAGACTTTTTCTTTGAGCCACCTGGTTCTAAGCAATCTTCAGGAATTCACTCAATTTTCACAGAACTGGGAGATATAGGCAGTATAATTTCTCCCTCCTATTTTACAGACAAGGGAACTGCAATACAGTGGTTTAAGTTACTGGCTCAGAGATGTAGGAAATGTTAGTGGTAGAATTAGAACTCAGTCTGGCTCCAGAGAGCACACATGATACTAACAATTCATAGTAGAATTCTCTGTGCTCTGACACTGGACCTAAATTGTGGATTAATTAGATTGCTGTTTTTGTACCCTTTTAGCACTGAATTTATGAACTATTTCTTCAGATATCAATAACCTTGCAGGAGCTAGAGGTCCTGAATTAGAACCTTGTTAGAGACAGGTAAAGGACATCTCTGGTTCTGTCACCCCGCCTGAACCTGTCAGCAGCTCCCTATTGCTCGTAGAATAGATTTTAGGCATTTTCAAGGTATTCAGACTTCTTCATTTTTTCGCAAATGCAGCGTATATTTTTGAACTAGACAAATAACTTTTTTCTTGAACATGGCCCATGAATTTTTACCCCATACTTTTTATGTGCTCAGGTAACTCATTATGGAAACTTTAAATCCTTCACATGATGCCCTTATTTATTCCTTTAGCCCTCACCTTTTATTAGTTCTTTCACTGCAAACTCCCCCACCAAGCACCAAAACACTGAGTTTAAAGTTTCTAATATCTGGCTCTCAGGGATTATTTTTGTGTATTTATGAGGCTTACCTTATAACATGAATTTGACGCACACCGTGGTTGCCTGTACAGTATTTACAGTGCTCTGGTTGTATAGTAGGGACTTACTCAGTGAATGTGAGTTACTTCAGGGCTGCTTATGTTTTAAGATTAAATTTCTTGATTTTTTAGAAGAGCTCTTTTTGTAGAGCTTTTACTGGTTGCGTTTTTTGGAAAACACTTGAAAACACTTCATGTGTGTGTGTGTTAATAGAGAGGATGGAGATTCACTTTTGTGCTTAAAAAATAGGATTCATTCTGGATTTTGGTTCCTCCTTGTCTAAAACCTTAAACTTGTCAGACATTGAAGCATTAAAGGTCAGGTTAATTCATCCTGTGTCCATTTAGCTAAATTGGCTGCCATATCAAGTTTGTGAGTTGGACTCTATATCAGTCAGCTTTGCAGGCCATGGCTCCTGTCCTCGTTCTTCAAGGTCAGCTTTCTCCTCTATATTATTGGTCATGAGGAAAATGGGTTAAATGAATAGATAAGCGTGCCTAAATCCATTCCCTCTATGGTATTTTATGATGATGATATTGAATCAGCAGGGTAACCTGTACAGAGGACACAGGCAGGTGCCATTGTTCTCAAAATACCTTTTGCGTATTTGAGAGAGTACTCTTTGTTTTGAAGAGAATTAATTACAGAGTTGTGGTTAAATACCTTCTTGTGCAGGGAACCATATCTGTACATATTGATTTGGCCATGATAGTGTCAACGTTCCGTGCGAGGATGATAAACCCTGGATATCTTACTTATAGAATGTCTTTGCCCTAGTGAGGCAAATCACACATCTTTGGACTGCAGTGACTAAGCACCAGAATTATAATCTGGCAACTTTGTGGGTTTACCGTTAAGAGTGTGAAGCTGTTTTTGCCTTTTGGCCGTATTTTGCTTTCATCAAGATGATCTCAGCTTTCATTAAGTTTTCATCTGATTGAAAAGATTGATTTTTGAGTAGGTGAGAGTCCTTTTATGTAATGTCTCAAAGGACAGAGGATGGGTCAAATCACTCTTCAAATGGATGGTAATTGTGAGGAAGAGGCTTTTTAAATGGAGATAGCAAGTTATCGGAGCTTATTGCTACTAAGAGCTTTTATATGTAATAAGCTTCCACATTTGTAAATAACAGGAACTATAATAACCCAGTGAAAGCCCTGAGACCAGGGCTTGAACCAGAGTTGTGTGTTAACATCGATCACTCTTCTAACTACCGTTTTAGAGTAGTAGGACTTAGAAACTTTTGACATTTGACTTATCATTTTGACTTTTAATTATTCCTTGGATTTCTGAAGTAGTTTATGCTTCAGATTTTTTGTAAAATTAAGAATCCATAGAAAAAGCCAAAGACCTAAATGGGTACACTTCCCTTGTGTGATATTCTGAAATCTCTGCTGGGAAATAATATTGATCAAGAAAGTCATTTAAGCATCCATTTAAGCGTTTCCCCCAGTTTGTAAGGAGGTGGTGGTGCCACAGAGCAGGCTGTGAAGAGGAGTCAATATTAAAAATGATTGTTTAGCTCTTGGAAATACTTTCCTGGAAACTCTAAATAGCAGTAAATCAGCTTTCAGGGAGGCTACACATTGCCATTAAATGTCTTGTTTTTATCCAGCTTTGTAATAAATAAAGGAATATTCTTACATGAATCTTGAGATTTTAAATTTTGTTTCATGATATGACAACCTAAAATTTCTACTCTTTTGAAAAATGTTCTATATTTCATGAGAAGTACTTTTTAAGGAGGGTCATTTTATATGATATTAATGATTATGGACATTATTTTCCAGTATTTAAAATGCTGTCTTCTCGGTTTTGGTTCTTGGACTTTTAGAGAATCTTTATATAAAATATAAACTACCCACTTAATCACGATGATCCTGGAACTCACATGGCTTATGAAGGTGGGGGCTTAATTTGTTTTTCAAAGTTGTTGACTTTGAAAATAATGCTTAAACATACTTTCCTTTAATGTCTAAAGAACAGTGTAATTTTATCCTTGTTTATTTTAATAGCTGTTGAATTTTTAGGGTGTATGTGGGGGTGTTTGAGTGTATGACAAAATAAGTGGGGAAATGTAGTTAAAGAGAAATGTTAATTTTTTTAGCTTTTGTTAAATTTTTTTGGGGGGGAGTTATATATACCTAACATATATGGTCCTGGCTCTGTGTTTATCATTAAAACAGTAGGAGATGGAAACATTTATGCTTACTTTGCTGTATTTTAATCTGTGTTTCATTGGTCAGGAAATCTTTCTAGATTTTAGGGAGTGATACAAAGTGCTTCTGAAAAGATGAGGTTGGTTTAACCATTTCAGTTTTAAAATGATTTTCTTAAACACTGGGGATCAATTATACAAGCTTTGTGTAACAATTAGTCTTGTTTGACTAATGTTATTTGATATGAAAATGATATGTGGAATTGTCAACTTTTAGGAATTTTTTAAATTTAAAGTTATGTTATTCAGAATTGTATTTGAAATAGGGGGCTCCCCATCCAGTGTGGCTTAGAATATATCTTTTGATTCTTCAAAAAATAAAAAAAAAATTGTTGTCCTCAGAAGCTTTGAAGAACTCTGGCAGGACAGCTTGCCTTTTCCCCTGCAAGAGGCCTGCTGTACATGTGTTTAACAGTCAATCTGTCTTAGAAAGTGGGTGGTTCTTTTCCCCTCTAGATAGGAAGCCCATGGCCCAACCCTCTTGGGCACTTGGTGTTCCAGGAAACTGTCACTGAAGTGCCTGAATGTTACACTCCCAGTTTGCTTCTGATTCCAGGCCCTGGTTGTAAATCTGCTTGTTACGATTTTTCTGTCCTGTCACCCCTAAATTAGGGAAAGATGAGCTCATCAAGCAACTTGAAGGCTTTTGGTGTGTTGGTTAATAACCTTGGAATGTCTCAGTGCTACTGACTATAGTGCACTTGGATCGGGGCCAAAAGAGAGCTAAGGTTCTCCTACAATTTAAATTTACACTCTGGTTGGGTTTCTTATATAGAGACTATATTATACAAATGAAAGCTACTGGTGGGGGGCTCTCAAAAATGACTGTGTGATAATGGTGCATGCTAAACTACCAGGAAGGCACTCTCACAGGACTTTTTCTTAAAGGGGGTAAATGAGATGTATTAAGGGAGGTAAGTGGCTGGGGCATAAGTCCCAGCCACTCAGGAGGCTGAGGTGGGAGGATTGCATGAGCACAGGAGTTCGAGGCTGCAGCAAGCTATGATTGAGCTACTACTGTACTCCAGTCTCTGCAATGGAGCAAGACCTCGTCTGTACCAGATAATATGAGCAAAGGTTATTCCGATGATGGGCATATGTGTTAATTTGGAACTGGTAAGGAGAAGATTCTGAGTGGAGAAAATAGCAGTTATAATAGTTTGCAGGTAGGAAGCCCAATGAGTAGGGCAACAGCTATTTTGATGACATATAAAATCAAGAGCCAGGTATTCAGCATGTTGGAAACCTTGGTATATTACTGTTTTATTACCCACATGATGAAAATCATTAAAGATCTTGTGTAGATTATGAAGCTCAGTTATTTTCTCATAGAAGGAATTGAAGAGGCTTGTTATGGGGTGGCTCCTGTGGCTCAGTGAGTAGGGCACCAGCCCCAGGGTGGGTTTGAACCCAGTCCCAGCCAAACTGCAACAAAAAATAGCCGGGCATTGTGGCAGACACCTGTAGTCCCAGCTACTCGGGAGGCTGAGGCAAGATAATCACCTAAACCCAATAACTGGAGGTTGTTGTGAGCTGTGACGTCATGGCACTCTACCAAGGGTGACAAAGTAAGACTCTGTCTCTTAAAAAAAAAAAAAAAACCTGTGGAAGAGTCTTATTAAGGAAGTTCTTTGGAGAATTTATAGAGGAGGGGATAGTTGAAAGTTGGCAAAATCTGGGAGACTTTAGTAGAAGTTTTGTTGCTGGGATATAGAGTGGTAGCTTTGCAAATAAAACAGAGGGTTTGAGAGAACTGGCTGAGCTTAGATCAAGTCTGTGGGGTGCTGCTCGTGGCCTTTAGAGCCTATTCTGTGCTTAGGATGATTAGATTTGGGGAGGTGAGAACCTCGGGAAATATTTCTACATTGTGAAATTAAACATTAGCTCTAAGGTATAGCGCACAGTGTCTCTGTTCTCAAAGACCAGCAGAAGCATGGGGATTTTCTCCCCCCAGCTCTCAAACCACAAATAGTTTGGACATGTTATAGAATTCATGACTTTCTATACCTTAAAATATTATTTGTATAATTTCTCCTTTAGTAGATGGTACCATTTTTCAGATCTTGTATAAGCATCTGGCATGATTTGGTGGAGCTAAAAGCCTATTTGAATGAAGTAGCTTTTTGGGTAGAAGCTTTTGCTGTAACAAGCCCCTCGTGACTTTGTAATGTTCAGTAACTTCTCTCTTCTAGTCACCATTTAAAAAGAGGGAATGCGCAGAGGGGACATTTTAAATCGCTGTAACAGTAAGAATGAAAGCAAGGTTAGTTAGAAAATGTAAGAGATTCACGGGGTGGTTACGGGTCATTTTGACTCTTGTGGGTGTTTTCCTTGAGAAGTTGGCAGAAAACATTAGGGTCGGTAAGTTTGAAAATTGAAAAGGCCCTGGAATGAATATCTATATGTATATGATTGATAGTATTTGAGCATTTGATAGCATGAGATTCTCTTGAGTAGTTGAAGTTGGCCAGTACTTAGAGATTGGAATGAATTGTGGGTGGTGGGGGAGCAGATTGGAAGCAGTGGTGATAAAAGCTGGCCCTGGTGTCATGGGAATTGGAGGACAAAGGGTAGTTATTAGCAGTGAAGGAAAAATCAGTTACGGATAGCCAATAATGTGGATTCAAAACTGAGAGGATATGGTTCAGTGGATATACAGATGGTCTTCAGCTTGTTGACTGGGTCACATACTGATAAACTCATGGTTAAGTTAAAAATATAAGTTGAGAGTGTATTTCTATATGCGTGACCTTGAACATCATACCTTAGACTACCATAAACATGCTCAGAACAGGTGCTTGGGCACCGTCATCTAACAGAAAGCCTATTTTATAATAAAGTATGGAATATCTCATATAATTTATTGAATGCGGTACTGCAAATGAAAATTAAATGGGTACATGAAGTATGTTTTCTTCTGGATTTATGCATTGCTTTTTAACCATTGTAAAGTTAAAAAAAAATCGCAAGTCAAACCATCATCGGTGAGGTGCCTTCTGTATATGTAGGATTTATATCCCGGTGAGGCGCCTTCTGTATATATAGGATTTATATCCCAGGAGTCTGCAAAGATTGAGTGGCAGCAGTAGGAAGAAAAAGGTGACCGAGAGAAGTAATTGGTTTGGGGACTATATTCCTTTTCTTAGTGGTATAAACAACGAATTTATTTTCTTAGACTTGTGCAGGCTAGAAGTCCAAGATCAAGATGCTGGCAGAGTGAGGCTACTGTGCACTACATGTTACTCTGCGTGTGCAGACAAAGAGGAAGCTCTGGTGTCTCTCCCTTTTTTTTTTTTTTTTCTTTGAGATAGGAGTCACACTTAGCCACTCTGGGAAGAATGCCATTATCACAGTTCACAGCAACCTTAACTCTTAGGCTTGAGCAGTCCTCTTGCCTCAGCCTCCCAAGTAGCTGGGACTATAGGTGCTTGCCACAGCACCCGGCTAGTTTTTCTGTTTTTCAGTAGAGATGTTTCCTTCTTGCTCAGGCTGGTCTCGAACGCCTGAGCTCAAGATCCACTGGCCTGCCAGAATGCTAGGATTACAGGTGTGAGCCACTGTACCTGGCCTTTAATTGCATCCTTAAAGGCAGTGTCTCCAAATACAGTCACATTAGTGATGAAGTCATCAGCATGTGGATTTGGGGAGAGACAATTCCGTTCATAACAGGGGTAAAGGTACTTAATTTCTGCAGGGGTTAACAGAAAGGAGTCTCTTCCTTGAATTTCCAGCCTGCAGCTTTCCTTTTTCATTGCGGAGGGAAATGCTTCTTTATGACTGGCCCAGGCTCCATGTTCTCACCCCAGCCATTGGTGTTTGGTATTTCCAGCGTGGATTTCCCCCCCTCCCCTTTTACCCTGTACAGTGGTTTCTGACCTCCTCTGCCTTTTATAGTTAGGTTTTGACAATTGATATATAATTGATTTCTTTTCTAACCTCTTCAGTTTTATGGTCTGACCTCTTGTTACAAACTGCTTTTAAGGCACAGTGCTTATGCTTTGAAAGCCACTTTAACAGAACATATATTTAGAAGATATTATGCTTTTTCCACAGATGTCAAGGGGGTTTTTGTAGGTTTTTTTTTTTTCCTTTTTCATGGAAAGTCTGCTGGTGTCTGTGCAGCTCTGAGACCCTCTCGGTCCCCTCGATGTGGAGAACATGAAGAGGTTAAGTGTTTATCAAGTGATGTTTGTATTGGAAATGCTAATGAGAGATGGGAGGTTGAGGTACTTTTTTTGTTGTTTTGATTTGTGTACTTACCCAGAGCAAACATCCGGAAGTCACAACTTTTTGATGAGGTTTTAGTTTTCAAACTAAAGGGAAAATTAGCAGGAAGAACCCCAATGTATAAAACATAAAATCACAGCTCTGGGATGAATGGCTACCACCTTAGTTACATTAGCTGACTAGCTGGTCAGTTTATCTTCCTGTTTTTGGCTCCAACCTCAGTTAACTGTTCTGTCTGCAGGGCGTAACCATCAGAGATCCAAACCTTTAACTTTCTTCTCTCGATGGCAGCAAGACTTTGAGCTATTTTTAGGTTGAGGTTTATAAGCGATTGTGAAATGCAATGAAGGATATTATTCAGTTCCTTTAGTTGGGTTTTTAGTGTGGCCTCATTTTGTTTGAAAGTAAATTCCCTGAGCAACCTATGTGCCTGTAATTAATTCTGAGTAGAAAATCTATTCCAAGGCCAAAAATATATTTCGGGTTTACCTCTGCAGGCACAGAATGGGAAAGAAAGTGTGTGTGTGTGTGGGGGGGGGTCTTTGAGAATGGAAATTCAGTAAGTTTGGTGAAAATATCCCCATCTTCTCATCCAAGCAGACATTGCAGTATGTTTTCTCTCTTAACCCTTTTTCACCCACAAAGGTTAATTTCACGATTCCCCCCTCCTCTCTCCCTGGTGTTCATTATACCATTTAGATCTGTTTTGTTTTCCAGTGCAAAATAGACAGCAGTAGGACCCATCACTTCTTTTAGAGCAGTTCTCTAGCCAAAGAATGTTTTAGGAGAAAGTATCTCATTGTCGAAAGGCTTTTTTTCCTTCTCATTAGCAACTGTTGTTTTATGTGTGTCTTAATGGATTATTCAAGCATTTGAATAGCTGTTTCTCTTTGCAAACTTTGGTTTTAGGCATTAGAAATTAATGAAACTGTAGTTCATTTTAGGAACATGACTATTACCCCTTACCTCTGTCCTGCCGATACACATTTAAGAGTTAAATGAATATAGAACTCTTTTAAACACTACAAATACCTTTTTCATTTGTGATATTTAGTAAAAGATTGAAAGATAATAGGAAGTTAACTCTTTTTAGAGCCACACTCTATCCTGCACTCCCTTAAGAATGTTTATTTTTCTGGGGGCAGGGAGATAAATGATAGCTTGTTTAATGTAACAAATTATTTAGGAAGCAATTTTTTGCCATTCATATTGTGGCAGAATCTGAAGGATTTACCCACTGTGGAAAGCATCTAAAGACAAACCAAGGAAAATGAAAGTTAACTGCACAGTCTTACAGCCAAGCTTTTATCCTACACCAGGTGTCAGGTGCTAAGTTGTGTGGATTCTTCTGAGTAATAATTGAAAGTTTTGCCAAATTCTGTCAATAGATTTGTTTTCTAAATAACACTTGGCTGCAAGAATTCAGTTGAGCACATGAATTTATTTTTGTATGTCATCAAATAAATTTATCACTTAATATATAAATTCACTGACCGTTTGTCTAATGAAAGTCACTCGCTGCTGTGGGAGAAGGTGTTACACTCCCTGTTCCCATTTAGAAAGAATTTCCATTTCTCATGACTGCATCTATCATCTGGGCACCGGCCTAGGCTAGGCTGATGTAGAGGGTAATTGAAAATAAATAGGGCAAACTTTTATTCTATGGTTGCTAACCGTTAAGGCCATCTAAAGTTAAAATGGTAAGAAGAAAAAATTGGGGGATTATTTTCTTATACTGCACTCGATTAGAATGCAGAAGCTCCTGGTCCGTTTTACTTGGATTAGAGTAGTCTCCCTTTGTCCACAGAACCTGAGGTCCAAAAATATTACATAGACTATTATGGAGTTAATTCATAAGTTTTAAATTGCATACCATCTGAATAGTGAAATCTTGTGCTGACCTGCCCAGAATTTGAATCTCTTACCTTTGTCTTCCCTACGTGAGGCCATAGGTGCTCCCCACCTGCTAGTCATTTGGGTTACCAGATTGTCCAGGTATCAATGCTTATGTTTAGCTAACCTTTTTTTTTTTTTTTTTAAGAGACAGAGTCTCACTTTGTCACCCTCGGTAGAGTACCATAGAGTCACAGCTCACCAGCAACCTCCAGCTCTTGGGCTTAGGGGATTCTCTTGCCTCAGCCTCCCAAGAAGCTGGGACTATAGGCGCCCGCCGCAATGCCTGGCTATTTTTTTGTTGCAGTTTGGCCAGGGTCAGGTTCAAACCCCTGCCACCCTCCATATATGGGGCCGGCGCCCTATTCACTGACCCATAGGCACTGCCCCCAGATAACCTTTTTTTTTAACATAATAATGGCTCCAGAGGGCAAGAGTAGTGATACTGGCAATTTGGATATGCCAAAAAGAAGCTGAAAAGTGCTTCCTATGCGTGAACAGGTAAAAGTTTTCAACTTAAAAAGGAAAGAAAAAATTGTGTGCTGGGAGACCACATTCACATAAATTTTGTAACAGTATATTGTTATATTTTATTATTTATTTTACTGTGCCTAATTCATGAATCAAACTTCATCATAGGTATATAAGTATAGGAGAAAGCACAGGATTTGATACTATTTGTGGTTTCAGGTGCCCACAGGGAGTCTTGAAACTGTATCTCCTGTAGATCAAGGGGTCTGCTCTATCGCCTGCTCCCATCTTACCTATGTTCTTAAAAGTACAGATTTCCTAGCCTGTAGTCTGTGCTCTCAGTGAAATGATTCCAACCTACTTTTTGTGCCATTTAGATCTCTGCTTGGAGTTAAAGACTATGGACAAGGCCAGGCGCCATGGCTCACCCCTGTAATCCCAGCGCTCTGGGAAGCCTAGGTGGGTGGTTCTCTTGAGCTCACTAGTTTGAGACCAGTGTGAGCCAGAGTGAGACCCCGTCTCTAAAAATAGCTGGGTGTTGTGATGGGTGCCTGTAGTCCCAGCTCCTGGGGAGGCTGAGGCAAGAGAATTGCTTGAACCCAAGAGTTTGAGGTTGCTGTGAGCTGTGATGCCACCGTTCTCTACAGAGGGCGACAAAGTAAGACAGTGCCACAGAAAAAAAAAAGCCGGTGGATGGGCTTCCTCTGAACTTGCTCTAGCCCTTCTCTGCCTCAACACCTCGCCTGTTCTTGAACTTCTGTTTTACATTAAAAGCTGGATGCCTTCTCCAGTCTCTGATTGTTTGACTCCTGTCTATTCTTTTGCACTCATCAGATAGTCCATTTGTCTTATTGAAGATGTTTTGCAGTGGCTTTTAACCTTGGCTGCATGTTAGAATCAAATCAGGTACTGGGCCCATAGGAGAGATTCTTATTTGGTTGGTCTGGTGTGGAGACACGGAACGGAACATTGGTTATTTTAACTGCCTTAGTGATGGGGTACAAAGAACATGGGCTTTGGAGTCTGTTAGGCTTGAATTGGCAAGTTCTGTGGTTCTGGGCAGGTTCAGCATTTAATTAATTTATTTTTGAGACAGAGTCTCACTATGTTACTCTCAGTAGAGCGCTGTTGCATCACAGCTCACAGCAACCTCAAACTCTTGGGCTTAAGTGATTCTCTTGCCTTAGCCTCCCCAAGTAGCTGGGACTACAGGCACTCACCACAACACCCAGCTATTTTTTGTAACAAGCAGTTGTCTTTGTTGTTTAGCTGGCCTGGGCCGGGTTCAAACCCACCAACCTCAGTGTATGTGTGCTGTAACCACTGTGCTATGGACGCTGAGCTAGGTTCAGCATTTTAAATCCTATTTTCTCACTGAAAAATAGGTATAATTTGACCCATTTTATTAGGCTGTTAGGATCACATAAAGGTAATCCCCCTTTCAAGGGGGTCAGCTCACTGTTTGCCTAACACTAAGATAAACTAATAATAACTAATGTCTTACCTCATCTAATAATGTCTTCCTTTTCCCAATGCCTTCTGTTCTTTTTCATGTTTGCCATTTATCTATTGCCCTTTCCTGTGTTAAGAGTTTACATCTTTCCTTTTTTATCCCCCAAACACCTGGGTTCAAGCAATCTTCCTGCCTCAGCATCCTAAGTACCTAGGATTACATATGCACACCACCACGTGCCCCTAATTTTTCTGTTTTTAGTAGGGTCTGTTGCTCAGGCTGGTCTCAAACCTTTGACCTCAAGCAGTTTTCCCACTTTGGCCTTCCAGAGTCCTAGGAGATTACAGGCGTGAGCCACCACGCCAGGCCTCATGTCTTTCTGGTAAAATTTATTTACAGGTCTAAGGTTCTCGATGATGTTATATTTTATTGTGTCCTTAAATAAAAGTGTGCCTTTTACCTTTTAAAGTATATTAGACATGAAAAAAAGTTTCCAGAGGGAAATGGAGAAACAGCATCAGAACTTGGAATAGAAAAGTAAAGTGGGTCATGAGGTTGTCATTTTAAAATTTCAGTGGCTTAGATTTTTAAGTCTTTCTTTTTCTTTTTCCTTTTCTTTCTTTCTTTTTTCTTTTTGGCCACTAAAGTCTCTGTTACTTAAACCACTGTAAGTTTCCTATAATACACTTTTTGAACACTTATGTCTTGATTTTTTGTCTTAATAGGCTTCTAGTCTTGTCTTTACCTTGAAGTTTTAATATTTTCCCCCAAGCTTCTTATAGCTTCAGGGTGACTTCTGAGTGAAATATCCTCTCTCCATGATAAAGGGCAGATCAACACCCGTTGAAAAGGATAACTGTCTTTCTATTTTTAAAAGGTGCATTATTACTGAACTGCATTATTTTTTAACAGTGAGACTCTGCCTCTCAAAATTCTACCATTGTTATTCTTTTGAAATGTCTGTAATCACCTTTGGGTTGTCACCATTTCAGTAGCTTATGGCCCCTGTATATTTCTAAATCATGTCTTAGAAAAGTTGGTATGAAATAAGCATCCACCTGTGTTCCTTGCTGGGAATGAGCTGAGCTATGTAGTTTGTCTCAATATAAATTAGATTTTTATTGCTTACATCGTTTTGATAAAATTAGTTATTAAGGTTTTAATTTTCTTACAATTCCCCTTGACTTTCCTGGTATATAATGGAATTTTTTATTTTTAAACTACTTTGCCTTTTCTGTGTTACTTTTTTTTTCCTTTTAATAGTGCACATGATGTCGGCTTCCATGGCAATTTTTCTGGAAGGTGACTTTTCTTCGGTAACAGAGATAAATGCTCTAGTATGGGAGTAAATGTTTCTGATGTCCTTGGAAAGATTTAGAAATCTCTCAAGTTCAGCTAGCTTGAGACAGACAGCGTCCAAAATAGAGTGTAGCATCAGAGATGACCAGCCAGGCATCTTTCCGTAGATCACTCAGCATTCTGGGTGACCTCATGTCTTCAGGGTGACCTCATCTGGTGACCTTCAAGGACACAAAGGTCTGGAATTCTTTCTTAGGTCATTCTCTGTCTCTCTCCCTGGAGCTCTTTTTTTTTTTTTTATTAACTATAAATTAAGTGTGAAATTGAGATAGTTCTCCTTTGAATGGGACCCATTGTCTTTGCTGTCCTATGAAGAAGTCTGTAAACTGATTAAGTACTTTCCCATTGTGTTCTCTCTGGTTTTGACCTATTATTTCTGCTCAGACTGGAGCTGGTTATTTGCTTCAGATGTACCTGTTTACAGGTTGATGGGCCGTAAGACCGTGAGGGTTAAGATACAGTGGCTACAATTTGAAGGGGATTTTCACCTTTGTTATTCTAGTTTCCACACTATCCTTAAAAGAATGCAAGGTTTGGAAAATACCTGATTAAAAATTAATTTTTCATTTTGACTATTTTTGACTTCCAAGGGCAGCTATAATATCTAAAAGATCATAAGTTCTTGTCCTCTCAGACCCAGAATTAAATTTATCAATATTCTGTTCTTAATATACTTTGGTCTATATATGGCCCTTCTTATTTTACTGAAGAATATCAGTTGCGTGAACTTGTATGACTTATTTATCTCCGTATCTGCCTTCTGGTTTATTTTCCTTGATAAACGCCCACGTTGTTTCCATTTTTTTGCTTTGATGAGCGATGCTGCTGTGAACTTCATTAGTGGCTCCCCACTCCCCCCAACCCCTGCCTCTAGCAGTTGCTCCTTGATGTTTGTGTTTCTTCGGCAAGTATAGTAAGAATTAAAGTGTAGGTTCTTGCCTTTTGCAGCCTTAGCTTTTCAGCAGTACGTAGGTAGGCCTGTTTCTGCTCCATGAGTCCAGCTGCAACTCCTGTGTCCTTGGGTATACAGTAAACCAGGGCATTGTGGTTCAAGCCACTCCTCCAGTGAACTCTGTTTAATGAAAAGCTCAGCTCAGCCAAAAACAAACTAAATTCCAGGAGATTCTGAGGCATGCTACTCCATAGGTCAGGTCTCCCCATCTGGTTCCTTTGCTCTGAAGTGAGGCAGAGAGACAGAGCCTTATGGATGCCTTTGTGTCTTCACTGAAAGGAACACCTTTATTTCAGAAAGGGAGGGGCGTTTTAACAGCAATATCACTGCATTTGCGCTGAAGCCAAAGGTCATCTACCCCATCAGTCAGAAGTTCCAGCCTCTGGCCTATGGGTTCTCCAACCCATCCCTGCATGAGAACCTAAAGCAGGTGGTCCTACCCCACCAGCTGGTGGCCTCCCCTTCCAGCAGCCTGGGGAGCCTGAGCCAGGCTGGGATGGACGACTGCAGTTGAAAAAAAAAAAAAGGAAGAAGAAAGAATTAAAGTGTACCTTGGGATAAGGTACTGATGGGTGTGCCAACTCTGTTTTGCCAAGGAAAGGCATTTAAAATAATCTGACACATTCTTTTATTATCACCATCATTCCTAGATGCTTAGACACCCAGAAGTAGACACACATAATTTCACAAGAGAAATTAAATGCATCTCAATGTTTGAAAAATTCACTACAGTTCATTTTGCCCTGAACTGGTGAAGATTTTCCCATGATGTCTAGTGATATGATATGCTTGGCACTTGGGCCCGAGGATTCCACTATTCTCTACAGGTACTGTTTTTTGTACATTACTAATTTATGGAGCTCTCACATTCCAAATGAATTCTGCTTGCAAAGCTAATTGTCAGTGCCGTATAATGGGAGTTACAGGCTAGGGCTCCACCTCTGCCCCTACCTAGTTCAGTGACCCTGAGACAATCTCTGGGCTTCATTTCCTTCAAAAAAAAGGAATTGTTGAGCATATTTGATTTTCATGATCTCTACAGCTTCTTAAATTTTACATAATTGTAAAATTCTATATCTGTTTCCCTCCCCCCAAGTACCTAGCTTGTTGTGTGGCACCACCCCTTACCTTCCAAAGACCAGGTAGTATATATATCTAATCATGTCCTTAGGTCTCAGCTTTAATGTCATTTATCTAGAGTACTTTTTCTTCTGATCACCCTCCCTATTTTATCCCCATAGCACCCTGTTTTTGGCATTAACTGCTGTTTTAAACACTAGCTTTGTCCTTTGGCTTGTTTGATATGTGTCTCTCCCACTAAGCTCCCAGAGTACCTGTCTTGTTTATGCCATGGACTCTTCCCAGCACGGTACCTGACATATAGTAAGCATTTCCATAGCATTAAATGATTGAATCCATGTTTATCCTTTATTTGAACATGTAACAACAGATAGCCCAGTGCACATGCCTTTTCTCTGTTCTGAGCCTGACTCCCCCTCCCCCATCATCCAGATATAATTCCTCCTTCTCACACTTAGCAGATTGTGCCCTGTGCTGTGATTCTGCATGCGTTCCTGACTTTGCTTAGATAGCAAGTGGGAACTCCTTATCTGAGTCATCTTGAGTATCCAGCACAGTGCGCTGCACATAGGATTTGCATATTAAAATGGATGCAGATGTCTTTATCCTTCAAATGTGTTGATACTTGAGGCATATCTATTTTTTCTATGTCCTTTTAGTTGTGACTAAAGCCTCGTTTAAATGCTTCGTCTCTAACGATCCGATCCTTGGTGCCTTTATTCAATAACGAATCTCCTTGTTTTCAGGTTGGTGCTTGGCCATGTGGTGGTTGTGCAGAATCATACCAGTTAGTCATGCTCTCTGAAGTTCGGTGTATTTCTGCAATTGAACTTTTTGGTATTGCTTGCCGGTGCTCCATTTAAGAGGCTGTGGATTGTGAGCTTAGATCTTGCTGTCTTCCATCTTTGGCACTTTGGACATTTCCTTTTAGGTTTACAAGCTAGTTTCTCTTCGTTTCTTATTTTGGGGACTAAAGTGTAACAGATGAGCTAGGGATGATTCTGTGTAATGACTCAGCTGGAAACGGAGTGACTCTACTACCTCAGAAAGTAGAGTTTGGATATCTTTCACATGTACTGGAATAAATTCTAGATATTCCCTGCCCTTTTAAGGTATGAGTATTTTGGATGCATAGAAAATGAGATGGGCTTTCCCTCTCTAGCCAAATATTTACCAGTTAGTATCTTGGAATATCTGGGGATTCAGCTGAGCTCTTAACATTGGAGAGGGCCCACTGAGCAGCTGAGAATGGAAGCTAGGAGGAATGAAGAGAGACTTATATGTGCAAGATTGTCAAAGAAATCTGACCCTCTTCGTGCCTTTCTTTCCAGCCACCTCCATAGCCCCTGCCTCCCTCACGTCCCATACTCTGTGGTCTCCATCTTCATTCTTATTTTCCCTTTATGCCCAAGTCCATTTGCCAGACCTTGGTGGATAGACAGACTGGTAAGTAGTTTATTTATCAACAATTAAGGCACAATTGCCTCACCAGCAGAATACATACCCAGAAGTATTTGCCTATATCCTTGGTTGGTTTTCTTGGAACATACTTTATTAATTGTCTTCAGGCTTAATCTTAGTTCATAGTTCTAGGTCTTTAAAAGGCTTAATCTCTTGTATGTTTTTCAGAATGCCAACCATATAACATTAATTGTAGGTAACCATCAATTTGTTGACCATGTTAAGTCCCAGTATAAAGCATTACATGAGGCTCTGAGCAAATGCCCACCATGTACTTTGATTCCAAATTATTGCGGGATGTCTGTAGTGTATAGTTCTTAAATTGGTGTCTGGGCATCGCTGTCAGCTGTTTAGTAATAGTGTTTTTACTTGGTTATGTGCTTGACATTTTTATGTTAAACTTTTTTCAAACACGCTATCGTAGGTGCTGTGGTGGCTTATTTGATAGTTGGAACTTAGTACATTGTAGAGTTCCTAATCTGCTTGCAAGTAAGTTTAAGGTGAAAAAAAATTCTCTTTTTGTGGGTTAAGAAAACGCAGCCTGGTGTGTGTATATGTGTATGTATTTGTCTTTGTTAATTTGCATTTCCCAAGTTGTAGCAATTATGGCAGTTTGACCTTACCAAGTAAGAAATGTGGTGCTAGAAAGGAGAGTGTAAAAGCAGAATGCAGTTCTCGAGAAGGTTAGTGTCTTAAGAACTACTTTATATAGTGTCAGACAGTTTTTATAAGCCATTCTTTTATTTGTTACTTAATTTATTTCTTATAAGAATTGTTTACAGAGTGAGAAAAATCTGTAGTTTATAAGATGAGGGAAGTTCATCAAGGTTAAGAATTTGTTGGTCACAAAACAGCTACAGAATAGATTTAGGATCAGCGCCATCGTCTGTGGCCCTCATACGGGCTTTTCCCTTCTCTCTGGTCTGCTTCTACATCCACCTTACTTGTCTGTGAGCCTGGGATTTAGGAGTGAGCTATTTACGTTTTTGAGGCCACTCCTAATCCTGACTGTGAAAGTTTAAACTCCAAATATTCAAATGCTACATAGTATTGAGGCTTAGTCTTTTCTTGGCCTTTGCTTATCCAGCCATCTGGTAGGTAACTCTACTGAAGAACTGAATTGAAGCCTTCATTTTAATGCAAATGGGTGCATTTAGTTTTGATGTTTTAGATAGGGGAAATCGTGGCTATATTTTGGGCAGGTGTTGTGTTTTGTGCATAATATTTTTATTTGCATTTCCACTACTCCAGTATGCTTATTTCTATATCCTTGGCTCTTAACGAAGAATTAGAATCTTGTGTGGGCCATGTGAGCTAAGAGGTGTATCTGTTATCCAATATTAGTATTTTATTTGATCTTACGAGAGCACAATAGATTGACCAAAAATACCATGAGAAAATGATAGTGCAAAGTCTCATAAGGAGTTAATATTATAAACTTGTCAAATTGGGGGTATTTTGGCATATGGAAAGTCATTTTTCAAGTTATTTAGATTGGAAATTAATCTTAATAGTTAGCAATTAGCTGTCAAGGGGGAATCAAACACTTGTATTTGTATTTAAGTAAAAAGTGAGGACCTCAGATTCTGTTCAGTAAGGTTGGTGTGACTGCTTTTTTGCTTTTGAATCTCATATATTAGATTAGGAAATAAATGTAAAATGATTATTATGATGTACTACTATTTAATGCCAAATGTTGCTCTGTTCTTAGTTCTTTTATAATTCAACCCTGGAAGAAGAACCCACCTAGGGTTATGTGTGAGGTTTTGTAGAATGAGTAATACGCTCTGCACATTTAGAAAGCCACATATTTGGACTGGAAGTTAATTTTTTTTTTTTTGAGGAAAATTATCACGAATTCTGAGAAACAAAAAGTCAATAACTTTAAAAGTAGCAGTCTGCAGTCTTAAAGATTTGCAGTTGGTAGGAAGTAATTTAATGTGCCCTCTAAAATCCTTAGTTTTAGAGTTCCTCCAGCTTTTTATTTTTAGCTGTGGCTTTTTAGTTAAGAAGGGGTGAAAAAAGTATGGTTTTCTTCCGCTCTGTGACTGAATTTACTGTAACTATCAATGCTGTGAAAGTTCAGGGAGTCTTAGAGATCATGGTTACGAACTGGTTGGTGATATGGCCTTCTTATTTAGAACTCTATTTCTAGATTAGGCAAGAATGGTGGGTTAATTACCTTCACATTTTAACCAAATTGTAACTGCTCTGGTATTGCCAAATGGACCTGAGGACAGTCTTGCACTGTGGCAGTACTTTGAAAACCTATAAAGGAAACAAAATAGCTTTAAAGCCATGAAAGAATGCATTAGTTTCTGAGTCTAAGCAAGCCTGAAGGAGGCCCACAAACCTCTAGCCTTATTATTCTTTCAGCCATCTCCCAAATAGTCCGTTTACCTTCCTATAAATAGCCAGTCTTTAGCAGGGCTGTGCTTTCTTCCCCTGCCTTTGGAGACTTTTGCAGGTTCTATGACAACCCTTGCCTGACTGCCTGCCTTCCTGCCTTCCTAGCCAGGGTTGAAGCAGGTTTTCAAGGGAACCTCCGTGGAGGTAGGAAAAGTATGGAGACCTCTTTTTCGACCTCTTTTTCACAGTCTTTTTTGTCCCTAACTACCCACTATTTTATCTCCAAAATGTAATTTGTGTTCTTAGAGTTTTTAGAAGGTTTAACTTGGAAATTTGTTTAATGTTAACTCAAGGCCCCCTGGTATATAATGCAAGGGGATTTTTATCTTTAGGTGTGTGATTTTTATCCTGGGGTTAACGAAGTTCTTTATGGTATCAAAATATCTAATTAGGTCTGAATTAACTTTCTCTTCAGCCCCCAGAAAGGACAGGATAATTCTTAATTATTGTGTGCAGAATGGCTTTCTAGTCCAAACTCAGAGTAGTACAAGCATGCCAAAATGGTCTTTACTTAGGGTACTTTGAATTTGTGTGGCAGTCTTATTAGGATGTATAAGAATACAGACTTGATGCTTTTTTTTTTAAATCTCACTTTGGCTGTGCTTATTCATTTGAATATTTCATAGATTAAGTCTAAAATTAAGGTTCCTCAGTTTAGAGATGACCAGGATATGCCCAAAGGTATTAAAATGAAATTACTCCTACCCCAACTTACTATTAGTTGTATGTGTTGGCTGTGTCTAAAGTGAAGTTTCCAAGTATTTTTATGCTTAGAACACCCAACCTCCCAATTCTGGTCTCATGAACCTCTCTGCCACCATGGTAGAAAAACTTGAGACCAGTGGTTCTCAACCCTTTAATACAGAGATCCCCTGCTTTAGACTCCTGTGTGGTTGACATCCAGATTATGATATTCTTTTCCTTGGGATTTAGCCCTTGCAGGGGCCAGGACGGTCAGGTATCATTGGGAAAATTGCAATATACCCATTTAAAGGACAACCTACAGGATAGCAGCTCTGTGGAAATGTGGGCTCTTGCCATTCTCTTTGTCTCAGTCTTCCTCTTTAAAAAAGATGAAATTTTTTTAAATGTAAAACTGTCAAATTGATGGAGTTTAAAATATTAAACACTATAGACTTTAAGTTAAAAAAAAAGACAGAGAGAGAGACACTAGATAGGCCAATTAGCGCATTGACTGACTCACTGCACTCTCTGGCTTCCAGTTGGGACTCCGGTCTGGAAGTTAGGAGCAAGCAGGTCAGCTGCTTTTCTACTTTTTAGTTTTTCTCTGAGAGGTAATTTACATGATCATATGTGATTACTGGGAACTGGTTGGGAGGCAGTTTTCGTTTTTCTTCCTTTAAATATGATCCTGTTACCTCTTTTCAACTTTGTGCAAGAGTCCATTATTATCTTTTAATTTTATTTTTGGTTTTACTGACTGGCAGATCCTGCCCTTTATTTGAATGCATAATACTCTAAGATAAAGTTTGGCTCCTCCTCACCAACTCCATGCCCACCTTTTCTCCCTGCTGGTCAGGGCCGCTGTTGGGTCTTGTCCACCATACCATTAGGAGCATGACAAGCTTGGCACCGTGAAGGATGTTGAAACGTCATCCTGGCTGTTGTTTGGGGGAGGGGAGACATGCTTATTAGGCCTTAGCAAATGTATAGTATAAACCTGAGTGAATAAAGAAGAGAATCACTTGTTTTCATTTTGGTCAATTTTAACATAGGAGGCCAACTGTCTAGTCTTGGCAAGTCAAGGAATAGGTCATTTTCAGTTAGATTAAGAAGTTACTTCATAGAAATATCTCTGACCTGGTGAGTGATGCATAGTGACGGTGCTTTCTTGATCCGATGGCAGTGAAATTGGGCTTGAATGCTCCAGTGCAGTGCAAGCGTTCTTAATTTACTACTTCTGTTTCTACTGCCATGGTCACCCCCCTTCACCTCCCTGGTTTTTGCTCTTTTGAAAAGAAGGATAAAATGTCCTTATTTCTCAACTGTGTACCTAGGTTTACAGGTCTGAGATCGTTGTTGTGAATCCTGTGTTTAACCTGACAAAAGATGGCTGAAAAAAGAAAGCTTAGGTGGGGCAAAAGGGCATAGAAAAATCCCATTCCTGAACCATTCTACTTCCTTTATTGTGATGATTCTCAACTAGAGATGGGCCATCAAAGTCAAGTTCAAGGAACATATGTTTAAGATAGAGAGTACTTGAGTACATCTCTTCCCTTTACAGAATAACAGTGAAAAATTTGGATTTGGGGCCAATAGTTCTCTTCAGAAGAATGGTTTAGGATCTTTTTGTTAAACTGCATTTGAGGTTAAAGTAGGGGATGCTGGTGAAAATTTCTTTCCTTCAAGGTGTACTGAAAGAATTTGCAGTTGTAACCGCTCTAGACTATATTGCCTGGTACATAGCAGGTCCTTCCTTAAAGTCTTATCAACAGAGAAAACTATAGAGGTATTTCTTGCCAAACAATTAACATGTCAACTCTACGGTACTAAGAGTTCTTTTAAAGAAAATTACACTTGATATAGGATAAGTTTATAACAGGAAATGGGTACCTCCAAACTTAAGCAATTCTGTATCAGGAAAACTTGAACCTGTACCTCTCTGTAATTTCTAATTTTCTTTTTGCTTTCAGTTTTAAATTTCAGGTTAATGTGAGGGTACAAAGAATTCGGTTACAGTGTTTGTATTTGTTAGATATAGTCCCTGTTGTAGTTATACCCCTCCCCGAGGAGGTGTGCTGTATTTTCATAATGAGGCAGAAATCCAGTTTAATACTAAGTATGGATGCTGTACCAAGTCTCCTATTCTCTAGCACTTTATACCCTGGGAAGCAAAATGCTTCATTTCTCCCTGCTTAAATACATCTACAGACTCAGATGTTTAAGTTAGAGGCGGTAGTTTCCATAGCAGCAGTGATTTTGCCCCTTCATTTTTCTCTTGGATAGCAAAATATTTAGCGCAGGTCAGCTAGAGAGATTATTATCCCTGGCTGTGAGTTCTTAAATGTCTCTGTGGGTGCCTTTGACTTCTCTGGGCACTTTCTCTGGGCCCAATTGTGCTCTGGAGCAGCTGTGTTGAGGGGTGGAATGTTGAGTGTATTTTGTGCACCTGTTTGCCCACCGTCTAGCACAGTGCCTGGCACATCCAGGGACTCAGCCATGTTCCTTTTCTGGCCTTGGTTTCTTCTGTACTCCTCTTTCTGATGTTATTCTATACACCACACCTTATCTGGGTTGGGGGAGAGGGGTGTAAAAGGTGCAATGGTGTTTTTATGTATCAGTGGTGAGGCTTGCTAATTTTATTCTATTATTTTTTTTTTTAATTTCATTTATTTTTATTTATTTTTGAGTCTGAATCTCACTCTGTCACCCTGGGTAGAATACTGTGGCATCATCTTAGCTCACAGCAACCTCTAACTCCTAACGATTCAGGTAATCATCTTGCCTCAGCTTCCTGAGTATCTGGGACTATAGGCGCCTGCCACCATACCAGGCTAGTTTTTTTTCTGTTTTTAGTAGAGACAGGGTCTCACTCTTGCTGAGGCTGTTCTCGAACTCCCTAGCTCAAGCAGTACACCCACCTCAGCCTTGCAGAGTGCTAGGATTATAGGTGTGAGCCATTGTGACTGGCTAGATTTGCTTATTTTACATTTTGGTGTGATGACAATGGAATGTGCTAGTCTTTTTTTTTTTTTTTTCCCCTCTCCCTTTTTTTGCTGAGGCTCACATAATTTTAAGAAAGGCTTATAGCTAGGATTTTTTGTTTTTTAATGCTGATAGAATTGGAATATAGGAATTAGTAGCTTAGAATATAAGAATTAGTAGCTGTATCCAGAAAGGCACATGTGTGTTATTGGTAGAGCTTGACAACCTACTGTAAGTCCACCTTCCCCTTCACAGACAAACTGAGATGACTTTGGCTCCTTCCGGTATATAGGGTTGCAATGGAAAGTTTCCCCACTTGGCAGGGAATGTGAAACTACATGGATAAATAAGCAGGAAGGTTTTTACTTGCCACCCTGAATCATACTTCATGGCATTTGTTCTCTCTTTATGAAACTGTCTTTGTATTTATTACTGAGGAGACAGAGGTAAAGAAGTACACTAGCATACAGGAGCAAAGAGGAGGAGTGCTCAGTCCAGCTCGGTGGTTCTCAGGAGGCTTGTTCCTAGAGTCCTCGTACCCTTTTCCCTGTGCTTGAGGATGTTTTCTATTAGCCTGGAGAAAGGTTGCTGCAAGGACAGAGGTGGTGTGACACTGGGAAAGGGAGGAATTCCCTTCCCGTGTGTGATGGGGACTGATGGGCACCAGTTCAAGTTGGATGCTTGACCGTGAAGCTGAGATGGCTGCTCTGTGGGCACTGTGGTGTCAGCAAAGGCTTTAAAAACAGTAGCGAAATGCTGATCACCGCACTTGTGTGATTGGGGCTGGTTTGGAGAAAGGGTGAGCCTGGAGCAGAGCGATCAGCTAGGAAACTCTGTATGGGGTCTTAGTACCTTTGTGGACTTTTGAAGTTCTGAGATCCTTATTTATAAATTTAGGAGAATTTATCTGGCTCATAGTGCACAAGAGTATTAAGTGAGATTTTGTTGTAATATACATAGTATGAGGCCTGGCATGGGATAAGGAATCTGTGAACACTAGTTTCTTTTTGTTACTCTTTTCTGACTCTTTTAGTCCTGGGATTCTTTGAGTTCTACAAATGGCAGTCAGATCATTTGAACCTCTTCCCTGTAGAAAATTCAAAGGTACATTCAAGAGGATGCTTTTATTTTTCTTTACTTTTGATGCAAAATTATCTTAACACCACAGTTAGTTCAGGCTTAGAAAAATTGTTTGAATTCAGGTCATTTTGAAATCGTGACAGGAGTAAGATGGCAGGAGAGTGTGTATGGTTTCGTAGGGATGTGTATATATATGGGTCATTTCTCTGATGTGTTCATTGCAGAAACTTTGATATCATTTGATATTATAACGTATACATCTTCAGTCTGGATTCTAGAGTAGGATCATGCATTAGATTTCCATACTGTTTTTCTCCCTGTGTATAGTATTAATAAATCTGAATATAGGTAGAAAATGCTTGGAGTTCTTTGCAGGGGATACAGGGAGGTAGCAATTTCTAATCTTAAAATACTAAAATTCCAAGAGGCTGAGCATGAAAAGACTGAGTTGGGGAGGATGGAAGATGTGCATTTCTTCAGGGGGGAAGGGATCACGTACTTTTAAAAGTAATGTAAATTGATATAGGGCGTACCTCTAATGTGAAACATTCAGGCTGTTGGCATTCTATATATTTGAAGATAGGCTTTGGAGGTACGGGGTTAAAATTGTAGCATTGCCTGTAAAAAAATTCTTAGCTACCTTAGTTACCATTTGTGATTATGCTAAATGTAGTTTAACATAGCATCCGATTCAGAGACCCAGGACAGGGGGCTTCACAGTCGTAATTAGGAAAAGTCTGCACACTGTACCTGCTGCCCAGTGTTTAGGTGCTACATTGAGGTCCTAGCACAATTCTGCAGCCTTGATGGCCATTTAGATGCGGGGGAGAAAAATGACTAATCCTTAACCTAAAAGACACATAAGCAAAAATTCTGTGGTAACATTTTAAAAGTCATCTTTCTTTGTTCAACAATAATGATAACAATAGTCCCTAATATTCACTCAGCATGTTACTTCGCAAAGTGCTTTGACATATTATTTGACAAAATATGTGTATGTAATGAAGACTTTTAAAGAGATGAGACCTCTCTGTCCCCTCTTTTTCTTCCCAGAATGGAATAATGCAAAGGCTAAATGCCTTGTGGTTGAAGTCTTAAGAAAAATTTTTCTTTTTTCTTTTTATTTTTTTGAGATATAGTCTCAGCTTTGTTGCCCTCAGTAGAGTGCCCTGGTGTCAGAGCTCCCAGCAACCTCAGACTCATGGGCTTAAGTGATTCTCTTGCCTCAGCCTCCCAAGTAGCTGGGACTACAGGCGCCCGCCACAAGGCCTGGCTAGTTTTGGTTGCTGTTGTCATTGTTGTTTAGCTGGCCCGGGCGGAGTTCAAACCTGCCACCCTTGGTGTATGTGGCTGGTGCTGTAACCACTGTACTATGGGCACCAAGCCAAGAAAAATTCCTTGTGTTAAAATGTAGCCTGTGTCTTACCCCCAAAGACACAATTGTAAGAGGGACTTAACAAATGTAATCAGTGTAACCTGGTTTCTTGTACCCTCAGTGAATCGCAACAATTAAAAAAAATGTAGCCTGTGATTGCATATGTGCCCATTTTCTCCACTTGAGCAGAAGGAGGCAGACATTGCTCTCATCAGCTGTCGGAAATGTGTGTGTGTGTACAAACCCAGGTTATATGCACGGGTATTCTCATACACTTGCTTCATTGTTTCTCTCTAAGGTGGAAGGACTTGCCTTCAAGTACTTTTAGAGATCCTTAAGCATTTGTTTCAGCTGTGCTTTTGCTTTAGTGATACTGGGAAGACTTACAAAATGGGAAGTGTGACAGCAGTAGATGTGAGTGGAATCTCTGCTGGGGGAGATGTTCAGGGATCATTGACTGGAACCTCGGCCTTTTGTTTTACTAGTAGGGAGGTGTCAGAGATCTGGGATTGGGATGTAGGTGCTGCTGTGGATATAATAAATGGGCAGGGTCTGAGGTGAGACCTTACCTATTCTATAGCATATAGCATCAACTTTTAAAAGATTTCATATTAATCTGAGGGTACAAATGATTAGGTTATGTTGTTAGGTAAAGTTCAGTGTGGTGGAGCCCTTCACCCGGGGATGTGCTGTATATCCCCTTCCATAGTGTGCGTTAGATGAGCGCTTACCAGTCCCCTTCCCTTTCCTCTTTTCTGTCTTCTCCCCACTTGAATTTGCATTTTTCTCTCCTGTGGGCCTGTGGGACTGTAGTTGTGTGTCCATTGGTTTCATGTTAGTATTGTGTACATTGGATACCTGCTTTTCCAGTCTTGTGATACTATAAGAAGAATGTTTTTCACCTCCATCCAGGTTAATATTAAAAGATGTAAAGTCTCTATCTTTTTATGGCTGAATAGTATTCCATGGTATACGTATACCACACTTTATTAATCCATTCATGTGTTGACGGGCACCTGGGTTGATTTCACATCATAGCGACTGTGAATTGGGCTGCAGTGAACATTTTAGAACAAATGTCCTTATGGTAAAATGATTTTTTTTCCTTTGGGTAGATAAACACTTAGTAATGGAATTACAGGATCAAATGGAAGATTCACTTTTAGTTCTTTGACGATTCTCCATTACTTCTTTTCATAGAGCAGTGTTTTTCAACCTTTTTTATCTCATGAACTTGAGGGTTAACTTACAGGTTAAATGTCTGTGGCAGACTTAAATTATGTTGATCAAAAAGAGTAGAAAAAAATACTTATTGTGTTTTGAACCTCTTTCAAAAATAATTTGAGTAATGATCTTCAAACATGTTTGTGGCATGCCTAAGATGTTCTCATAGCACACCAGATGAAAACTACTACTATAGAGGCTTTATTAGTTTGCAGTCCCACCAGCAGTATAAAAGTGTTTCCTTCTTTCTACATCCATGCCACTATCTACAGCTTTGGGGACTTTGTGATGTGGGCTGTTCTCACTGAAGTTAGGTGGTAATTCAGGATGGGAGAAGATATTTGCATGCTATGAATCTGACAGAGGACTAATAACTAGAATCAGAGAACTCAAATTAATCATCAAGAAAAGAGCAAACAATCCCATTATAAGTGGGCAAGAGACGTGAACAAAACCTCTCAAGAAGAAAAATGGGGTGGTGCCTGTGGCTCAAGGAGTAGGGCTCTGGCCCCATATACCAGAGGTGGTGGATTCAAACCCAACTCCAGGCAAAAACTGCAAAAAAAAAGAAAGAAAGAAAAATGAATAGCCAACAAACACATGAAAACATACTCGTTTTCCCTAATCATCGGTATTAACTTTTATAAAGACAAGCATTATTAACTTATACTTACAACTTATAATACATAGAACTTACGACTTATGTATATATAATGCATTCTTAGGTAGGAGGTTAAATAGAAATTTCCTTGTGATACTTCTTTCTCAACAAGCCCTTATCCTTTTTTGGAATCACTGAGTAAAAATAACATTTTCCTTGAATGCCAATTCTTCCTCCCCTATCCCACCTACTTTTTGAAAAATAGCACATAATCAGGAGCTTAACTACTATAAAAAAATCACAGATACTTTGGTCAAAATTAAATAACCAAAGTATATTATTTGAACAATAATTTTTAATTCAACTCATTAATATGTTGTTTAGGATATTGCGTCCTCATTTATTAGTGAAATTTGTAATTTCACTTTATAATATATTTTTCCAATTTTAATATCAGGTATATCCAGATGAAGTAGAATGAATTTGGAGTATTTCTTCTTTTTCTGTTGTCTATAGGATTTGGCATGATCTGTTTTTTGAAATTATCTTCTATTTTTATTTATAAATATTAGTTGTCTATTTTTGAGACTTTGGAAAAAAAAATCACAGACCTAGGTAGTGCTTTTGGGGAGGAGGGAGCCCTAGTTGTGATATAGATTTTAAAGTTGTTATTTTGAGAGGAGGGGGAAGAGGTGGACCCAAGGAAATAAAGTACCTTTC